>JAHWFP010040871.1:437926-484721 GCA_023313725.1 Lithobius niger
CGATTCGACCGCTCTGTGAGATTTTGAAAGCTTATTCGGCAAATTGGCAAGTCACTTTTTCCATAGCTGAAAAATTATTTACCGCAGATGGCTGCATTTTGAGGTCAAAGAAGCAACTTTCATCTTAGCTAATTTATACTTCTACTGTTTCTCTTTTAAATCACTAAAGTAACCAGGCAACAAATGGAGAAATACGAAAATCAGTAAAGACAAACAGTAAGAATTACTAGCTATATATTTTGCTTAAAATTCCCAACATTTCTAACAAAGTATCAGTGTTTAAAAAATAAGTATCTAGTATGAAAAACTGAAAGATTTACATTACAACATTTTTTTTTATGTGTATAATGCAGTCAGTAAAACTGGTTTTATAAAAATGTTTCCAACGGCACTTTACAAGGCCAGAAAATGCCGGAAAATAGCAAAAATGCATCAGCTTCCGGGGCTCTTATTCGGTTCTCCGTCCACACCATTCGGCTAAATGCCTATTGTTGCCCCCTCAGTACAAAATTCTAGTTACGCCACTGTAACCTATGTATTACGCTATAAGCCAGAGTTTCGCAGCTAAAGAGTTTCGCTCTCAACGCACTGGCTTAACTAGAAGTGCCGTTGTTTTTACCTCCATTTTAATCTAGTGCACCTTGTAGCTATCGCTTCTGATGCTAGCCTCGTAGCCAATATGGCGTAATTGTCACTGCTCCGTGAGTCGATATTTTATTTCGCAATTTTTTTATTTTAATTTTATTAAGGAAGTGAACACAGTAATGATTCCTAGAGTTAGTTTCTTTTGCCGTGTTGGGGTTAGGTATATGATTCACCGTTTCAACGTAAACCATTTCAACATGAACGTCTTACGTTTTCTACACCAATTTACAGCGCTTAACCCGAAGATCTGCTGCAACGATTCGTGGCGAAAACACGCTCGAAATGGAATGAAAAAATTATTCAGGAACAAAAAAAAAATTTTTAAACTGAGAGGGGATTTGAATGGTAATTGGTGTTCGAAATTGACTGCGAGTTCGAATTTCCATAAAGCCAATTGCATTTCAGTTTTTATTTTTTTTCTATCTTAACCTTTTTTTTCTTTATTCTAGTCTATTTTTTTTTTTTTTTTTTTTTTTTTTTTGGTGAAGGAGTTGTAAATAAGCCCGGAACGATAGGAATTCGTTTTTCTATTTTATTTTTATTCAGGTAATGTTAGTTTCCGATGAAAAAAGCATGGCGACGTCAGAAAATTTATAGGAGAGAGCTAGATAGAAAGCGAGAGTTAATCTTAAAAAGCGTTTTGAGAAAAAAAATAAAATGCCTGTTTATCCTTTTGTTTTTTTCCTTCAGCATTATATCACTGTGAGTAAGCCTAAACGCGAAGTGGATTGCTTGGGGATTTCTTCATTACTTTAAACTCGCCTAACCATAGCTGAGAACTGCGAACGTGGCCTCGTGTTTGAAACAAAATTCTGAATAAAGTCCTTATTATTGTGTGCGCTGTGTATCTTGAGTCCTGCGAGTATTATGTGAGCGGCTACGTCTTCCTGGATGGGGTGGCTTTCATCGATGGCCGCCATTGTTTTTGTAACCATATTGGATATCAACAAGGCACTCTGCTACTGAAAATCTACAACCGATTATCTGTGTTCGTTCTGCGGAGAACTCAAGATAGGCCGCGGACACTATAATGCATTTTGATTTAATGAAAAGAAAGCAGTAAGAGTGGCTTCACTTTAATTCTATAGCAAATAAGGACGATTTACACTGCCTTAAACTTTTTTAATTCTCCCAAATACAAAAATTCGATGAAGGTCGTTGCAACTTATTTATACATAACAATTTTGAAAGCATTAGAATTTTCGACGCTTAAGGACAAATACATCTGAAAAACAGCTGAAAAAGTAAAGCAAGTAAACCGTCTTTAGATTTATACAACGCTACGCAAGAAATAGTAGTGACAATAGTAGTGGCAAGAAATAGTCACAAAAATGGAACACTTGAATTCTACATTCAACTTGACTTCTACATTTTTACAATAGCATTTTTAATTTCTAGACATTTTACATTTGAAAACAAGTATTGAGTGGCTTGAAAATGTAAGAGAGGGTTTCATTTGAAGATTTCGGCCTCTTATCTCGGACCAGCATTTAATAAAATCCATCCAATGGTGGAAAATTCGGCGTTCATGAGATCATTTGCGTACGTGATCTAAGTAAACTAAATAAACTATTAAACTAATAAACTAAATTCCTGAACGAATGAGAATACTAGACTGAACCCAGCTCACGTACGCGAATGATCTCATAAACGCCGAATAAATATGGAGTTATTTGATGGATTCTATTAAATGCTGATCCCAAATAAGACGCCGGAATCTTCACTTTTTTTTACTCAGATTTTTAATCCCGCCCCCCCTCCCCCCTCTTAAATTTTCAAGCCACCCACTACTCGTTTTCAAATGTAAAACGCGTCTAGAAATTCAAAATTTTATTGTAAAAATGCTTTAAGGTCATAAATCGTGGAATTACGTTTACAGCCCCTAGATTATTTCACGATTTCTGCCCGTAAACTACTTTAGAGAACAATTTTTTTTTGCCGGAAATTGACTTAAAGCTTCATACATAACGCATACTAAACAAACTTCTTAGTTATCTTTTGCATGAAGCTTTTAGTTAGTTGTGGTGCAGAAAAAAAACCATGATTTAATGGGGTAAAACATTGATTTCCTTGCATGTGCGAAGTTTTTAGTCAATTTCTAGCAGAAAAATTATTCTCTAAAATGTTTTACGGGCATAAATCGTGAAACAACCTAGGGGCTGTAACTAGGTAATTACACGATTTATATGTATGACCGTACAGCATTTCAGGAGGGGGTGGGGGCGACATATAGCTTTGCCAGGGCTGTTGATAAGTGACACACTTTCCGGAAAGCAAGTCTATAGAGCAGCGTCAAGTGACGTCATGTTGGCTACAAGAACGAGACAGATAGCTGCAAGGGGCGCTAGATTGAAATGGTGGGTTAAACAACGGCACTTCTAGTCAAGCCAGTGCTTTGAGAGTGGATTTCGTAGGCTTAAAAAACCGTTGTTTTCTCCAATCCCTTATGCCACGAGGTTGTAATCGGAAAATAAAGATTCCATTTGCTTAAAAATGTCAGCAACTGCCAACAAATCGACAAAAATCGCGCGTTTTAGGCTTAAGAAATCCAGTCTAATAGCATTGGCTTCAGTAAGACGCTCTGGTTTTCCTCCACCAGTGCACCTTGCAGCTAACCCAGTTACTGGCTCCACCATAGAGTTATATACAATAATACTACGTCGTGTCACTGCCCTATAGTAGTATGCCTAATAAAAAAAAAAAGAAAATGAGAAATCAGATATCCTAGAAATCTTCAAGGTCATCACCCTACCTCTAACAGAAGCACCAAAGAATATTGGTATCAATTGAGAAGCTGTACGCGATGGTGAAACACTACCTATACAACAAAAAAATACCAGTGCTCCAAAAAAGACAAGCCAAATAAGTAACTTCACTATAGGCGTAACGTTCCAGATGACTCAATTCGTCTCAACTGTAGAAATTACCTGGATGTTACTGGTCATTTGGGAAAATAAAGATTAAAGAAAACATACACGTCTGGAAATGTTGTTACAGTTTATTTTTAAAAATTTTACTGAAGCTGAACGGTTTTTGTATATTAGCGACGTGTATCACACCAGGCCAAAGATTTTGTGTAGGCTACAGGCATGAGAACCCGGGGCGGCCCATAAAATACTAAACAAAAATAGGCCTATCATAATTTGTATGCCAGGCCTCTCAAATTGGATCTTACATAAAGTTCTCCGATGGCTTCGTTCACAGGGAAGAGGCAGTGGACCAGCGCTACAGAATAACTCAACTTAGTCAACAAAAAGCTTACAGAAAGGTAACAAACTATGTAGGCGATCATACTAGCCTTACAATGATGACGTTATGATCATCCTGTGCACTTTATAATACCTAACCTTTCTGGATTAAAAGATTGTAAGTATAAGAATAAAAATAATAATAACCCTATAAACATGACTGTCAGCATCTGGGCTATTTGTGTGACTGTGCTGATGTTCTTGTCACTTGCTGGACTTAATCCATATAACTAAGATCGTAAGATTTGTTTGTTTGTTTGTTGTTTGTATGTCTATCAAACGGAATAGTCTGTATAAGTAATGATTCGAACTGTGTTCTCAACAAAGAGGCACAGTACTGGTGATGACATGTTTTTTTTTTCAGTTACACTATTAGTACACTATTAGTACACTTCAGTTACACTATTACACTGTTAGCAGTAGGCGACTGCTAACAGGAAATCACAGTATTTTCATGCTATATAACGGGAAATCACAACAATGCTTTGTTAAACCGGCCGTAAGGGGAACTGTCGTAGTTAATATAATAATAGAAGCCTGTCAAGAAAAGGAAGAACGGACCACAGTAGAGATAGAAAAAAACCCGTAGGAAAAGGGCCATATACCTAATATGCCTCACATTTACAATCTAAACATGACAAACGATTACAGTAATCGTTTGAGCAATCAAAACTTTTCTCTGTTTCCAGTCACGGTTTAATTGTAGCTCGTTTAATTGTAGGGTACCATCAGAAAGTTCCAGACGTTTACGATATTAACACAACCAACTGGAAAAAAAAAAGGCCTCGGAATGATTTTTAGTTAAACGTTGTCTTTCCCCCCTTCTTCTTCCTTTTTCTTCTTCTTAACGTCAATTACGGAGGTTGGAAGCAATAAAATTAGTCGTCATTCCAGTGCTGGATTCGCTGACTTGGCTGCCTCACTCAGCACAAAATCAGTCGTCGTGATGAAAGAAGAAACGTAATGGCAGAAAGAGTGGCTGGCAAAAGATATTAACGAGCTGCCGCTCCTCAAGAGAGATTCAATTCGATGAAGAGGTCAGATCAAAGTCAACATGTGATGGCCTCCAAAGATGACGAGCCAAAAAAAAAAAAAAAAAAAAACATTAAAGTAGAGACCCGGGAATAAGAATTAACAATTGTTTAAGGTTTTGTCGGAGCACCAGATTTTAAGAAAATTTGTTTAGTATAGTGAAGACCGTCAGGTGTAGTGCTGTAGGATTGAGTTGAGGTTTTGGATTTAAAAAAAACATTCGGTTTAACAGATTTTTTTTTTCAGAATTCTGTCAGATATTTTGCTCCTCCACGTCATCGCGCTCATTTTGCACTATTTTTTTTAAGGTGTGATATGTAACTTGTTCAGTTACGGGATTTTATCTGGCGTCCACTCAGCTTACACCATTGACCAATCGGTTGTGTTTGCTCACTTTGAATGGGGGGTTCTCGGGGAACTACTCACAAATTGTCCAACTGCCTCCCATCCATAGGTTCGCTCTTCCCCCCTCAACACTCACCTTCGCCCCCTTCCCTCTCTTCACCCTTCCCCCATACCGTTCCCCATCGTGAAGCAGCACCATTCTTGCTGCATCGTGTGTTTCAAACGTTTCATAGCTCTTTATTCTATCACGTACCTTTGCTACGATGTACTTCTTCCGTCCTAATTGCTTATCCATCCTTCCTCCCCCCCCCCCCACCCCCACGAAGCGAGGCACACGCATATTCTTACCCAGTCTTACCCCACCCTTTACAACGTACTTTCACCTCCCCCTTCCCCTTCCCCTGAAAATAACCATGAAAGCGTGAAAATTAAAAAAAATGGCACCTAAGAAGATTTTCGTATTATACTAACCATGTAAACAGTCCTTTCCTGAAAAATATTTAACTGGGCACTGCAACCCAGCTGGAAATCATTTTAAACCCTACTACACCCCGCCCAAAATAATAATAAAAAATTATTTTAAAATTGACAGAACAATGTGAATCATGAAACTAAAATGAACTCTTGAAGGTTAATTTACCATCGGAAAACGGCAAATATTAACTGGGGGTAGCCCCATGCTTCCTACTCCTGTAGCACCTGTTAATTGTAATTTACATCGCTGTTTATTCAATGCGCGCAGCATTGTTCGAAATATTGGCTGTCTTAGGGACCTTGTTAGGCAAAATTTGTACGATGTGATTTTTATTGTTGAGTCATGGCTAAACCAGAGCTTTACCGATGCCATGATTGTAGACCTACAGGCGTACTCAGTGATTAGACGCGATCGTGGTAGCCGGGGTGGGGGGCTTTTGGTCCTTCACCATGTTGAAATTCCTTTTGTGATCAATGAGGTGGGTGTTTCTGCGGAATGCATGGCTCTTAGCATACCCTGCTGCAAAATTTCGTTTATTTTATGTTATTTGCCAAATAGCTATGTTAACGATGGCATACTGAACCTCTGTACGTTTGTAAATCACTCATTCAACCCCGGCTATTCAAATCTTTTGCTGGGTGATTTTAACCTCTCAACAGTTGATTGGGAGCGAAATTGTGCTGAGGACAGTCACCACGAGTACTTTCTAGATTTGGTGGGTCCCTTGGGACTCAGACAGCTTGTTGATCAGCCCACCAGGGGAGGAAATATTTTGGACTTGATTTTTACTCAAGACGACCGTTTGGTCTATGACCTTTGTGTTGGTGACCACTTTGGGAATAGTGACCACTGTGTTGTTAACTTCTCTGTAAACCTTTCCCAATCGGGTTCTGAAAATGTTTCGGCATGGGTGCATAACCATGGTAAGGGAAATGTAAACCTTGTAAAACTCAAATATTCGCTTGCATCAGTTGATTGGGACAGCCTTATTTTTAAGATTCATCCTTGTATCGACCAAGCTTGGACATGTTTCCATCGTGTGCTCACAGACCATATTGACGGATGTAGGGATGTGCCTGGGGCCGCCATAAAAGGTAAAGTTTCAACCCCTCGGTACATTCGTAATTTTTGCCATCGCAAATTAAAGCTTTGGAGAAGTTATAAGAAAAATCCGAACACAACTACCTTGGTTGCATACAATGTTGCGCGAAAACTTTATACTGAATGTGTGGAAAATTGGTCCACGGAACGGGAAACTGCAGTAATCCGGGAGGGAAATTCTATGGCCCTTTTTAAATTGCCTTTTCTATGGCCCTACCTCTTCTTAAAATGGACAGTGCCTTCATTTCCGATAATGCGGGGAAGTCGGAGGCTTTGGGTGAAGTTTTTGCTATGAACACCATTGCTGACGACAATGCGATAACTCCGCCGCCAAGACAGATTTCCAACCGTACTGTAACATGTACTACAGTATCTTTTCCGGAGAGCTTAGTTGTTTCTGCTCTAAATAAACTCAAACCTAGTAAATCTTGTGGACCTGATGACCTATCAGCATTTCTTCTCAAAACTTTAACCTCTGAAATAAGCTACCCCTTATCCAAACTCTTTACACTGTCTTTTTTACAAAGTAAGCTCCCGCAGATCTGGAGAGAGGCAAACGTGATCCCAGTTTTTAAGAAGGGCTCTCCTTCGGACCCCCTAAATTATAGGCCTATTGCATTAACATGCGTGGCTTGTAAAATCATGGAAACCATAATCCGGGATAAACTAGTTCGTTTTTTGAGTGAACATTCGGTTATTCGTATGGACCAATTCGGATTCTTTCCACACAGGTCTGCTACACACCAATTACTGCTGGTCCTAGACCACTAGACTAGCGCATTGGATGTAGGCGCTCTTTCGGACACTGTGTATTTCGACTTTAAAAAAGCCTTTGAGTCCGTTATTCATCGCAAACTCCTCCTTAAAATAAATTGTTGCGGTATTGGGGGTCTCCTTAAAAGTTGGCTAGAGTCCTTCCTCCATGAACGCCTCCAGAGGGTACAAATTGAAAACTCTTTTTCTTCCTGGTCAAAAGTGCCATGTGGTGTTCCCCAGGGATCTGTTCTTGGTCCCCTTCTCTTTGTAATTTATTTAAATGACTTGAAATTCGAAAACTGTAACTTACTTGGTTTCAAGTTTGCGGACGATCTGAAGGTTGGTACCGCAACTGTCGACTCGTCACTTTCCACGGATCTGGAGGCTCAAATCCAAAATGTGGTTCATTGGTCGAAACAATGGCAGCTCCCCCTTTCCATCCAGAAATGCCACACTTTTTATGTAGGCAAACGGGATCATTGTTCAAGGTATACACTGGACCATTGTCTCCTGCTTGCCTCTGAAGAAGTGTGTGACCTCGGGATTTGGTTCACCCAAAACCTGAAATCTTCTCTACATTGCCGGAAGGTTTGTGCCTCTGCTTACCGTAGGTCCGCCATAGTAAATCGGTGCTTTACTTCTGGAAACACTGCTACGAAGGTCTGGGCTTTTAGAGTCTTTGTGCGCCCGTTACTTGAATATGCAACTCCTGTCTGGTCGCCTTATTTGGCATGCGACTTCGATTTGATTAAGTCTGTCCAGCGTCGCTTTGCGAAAGGCCTTCCCGGACTTAGAAATGTTGCATATGGGGTTCGCCTGGAGAGTTTGGGACTTGAACTTTTGGAATTGCGTAGAATTAAGTTTGATCTAATTCTTACATACAAGATTTTACACCATTTAATTGAGGTGGATCTCCCTTTTTTTGATCGGGCTCCTGGTCTGATCAACACGCGGGGTCAAAATTGGAAACTGTCTGTTCAATCGGCTCGTCTTGACTGTCGACATAACTTCTTTTCGGTAAGGGTAGTGCCTATTTGGAATGCCCTTGGGGTTGAAACCGTAAATTCAGCTTCTGTGGCTTTGTTCCGAAGAATGCTTAACTCCGAACCCTTGGGAAAATTTCTTAAACGGCCTCTCTCTGTTTCCAATTAAATTTAAGTTTTTTTTTTGGTGCTTCTTCTTTTAATTGTGGATCGGTGTAAGCGGCTCCCCAGCCCTTCCGACTTCCTTCCGCTGGTTGTAGGTGGTAAATATGTATATTATTATTATTATAATAAAATAAGCACTACAATTAACTGTCTGCATCACACGTAAGGATAAAGATTACGAAAACACAACGGATCGGTGATGATCGGTAGTTCCAAAAAACAAAGTAAAGCTATGATAAATTACCTACTTCAAATGGGATTTAATATTAAAAAAAAGAAAAAAATTACACAATAAAAAATCCTCATTATGAATTGGTTGAAAACTCGTTCAAGAGCGGCGTAAAACTTGGTTACGTCGTGCTGTGGAATTAGATTGCGTCTAACGGAATTTACAGAAGAGGCTTCTCCAGTATGCCACAGGCTGCCACAATACGGTCCGCCAAAAAAATATGTTCTACAGTCCAGTTATTATGCTATAATTTAACAACAAGTTTAAATTTATGACCTGTAATCTTCGATTGCAAACACATTTAAGGGATCGATCGACTTGGCGTGAAGAACGAAGTAAAGTAGAATCAAATCTTGCTTCTCACAATTATTCTAGTAAACTCTAGACCAGTCCTAGATAACCCCTCTCTGTAAGTAAAAGTTTTACAAACATTTTGATAAACCGTCACTGAACAGATTGGGCCAGAATAGATCCCATAGCTGTTGTAGGTAGCCTGGTAATTCTGTCACATTTCACTGGCCTGTACTGGCTGACAGAGAGCTTTCTAGGGCTCGATTTCCAGTCACCGACCGCAGTAAAGGTTCGTAAGGCAGCTGTAGGCGATGTGTCCCGATCAGCCATCATGACTAACGGCTGCTTCATGCGTACGCGAAGTGCTATTCGAACCCACGCGCGAAGCAACCAAGCAAACCCTTGCGAGCCTATTCGCGCGCGCAGAAGAGCCAAGCGAACGCGTTAGATTCAAATCTTTCGTCTTCGCTTCGCTTGGGCAAGGCAACGCGAACGAGCGTGACGTCATGACGAAAGGGCCATTCGGAGGTCAGGAGGGTAGCATCAAATCTTACGAACTCATTAACGAAGTAAGGCCGCATTTACACAACGACTCACCTTTGTGTTCTCGCAGCTAGAATTTAACATTTTCATTGAAGATAATTTACAAATAATACTATACCAAGACAAAAATGAACCCGGAAACTACATTTTATATTAAAAAAGTAACTTCAGCAAAATATTTAGGAATACAAATTGATAATATAGCTGGAAATTTGATGAACATGTAGCAACAATCATTAAACAAATTAACCAAATGATGCCAAAGATCTACCATTTAAAATATATACTTAGCCCAAAAAAAAAAAATAATAATAATAATTTATAATGCACTAATTGAATCAGTAATGAGATATGGAATTGAAATTTACGGAAAGGCTACAAAAAAACAGTATTAATGAGACTACAGAAAGTAGAAAACAAAATAATAAGAATATTGTTTCAAAATAACAAAAAAATTATCAAAACTGTCCTCTTCTTAAAAGAAAAGAGTATATTGAATATTAATGGGATAATTATGCATGTGACACTAATTAAAAACTTTTAAACTAAGAAGGAAACACGAAACTGTGAAACAAAACTCCAAAGTTAGATGCAAAAAACAAAGACACCGCCATGGAGAAACTACTATGGCAAAATGAAGGAAGAATTTTATTGCAAATTTATTTTTAATCAACTACCTGAAACACTAAAATGTATAAATTTTTATTGTAAAGTAAAAAGTGAATTACAAAATTATTATATAAACTTAGGTTGATACTAATAATAAAAACGCTAAGAGGCAAGCATAACACCATAAATCGTGTTTCTATGTTTGAATTGTATATAAAAAGGTATGTTCATTCTATGTTACTAATAATTCATATATTATTTGTACTAAAGGTAAACTATAACTTAATTTTATACAAACATTGTTGTTAGTAATTTGAAAATATTGTCGTGAGCACAAATAAGCAAGAAATTGCTTCGTGTTCTCGTTCTATTATATTTATAAAAATAAAAAAAATAAAAAATAATCGTGATGGAAAAGATGTTGTTGACATGGTAACAACGCTACATGGATGAGCTAAATCAGACATCGTTTGAGGAAATTCTTGCAACTAGAGGAAGCCCGTGCTATGCACGGGGCCGGTCATGAATTAAGTTTACGGACACATTTCCTGGGACATTTTTCCGGCACTCCCCGGCCTTACGACTTGTCAGATTTATCGACCACTCATGCCTACCTACTGTTTGCGTGCAGGTAGATTGGGAGAGCGCATTTGCAATGCGGGCGTGAGGAGGGGAGAAGTGATTGTTCGGCCCGACGACTTGTCAGATTGATCGACCACTCAGGCCTACCTACTGTTTGCGTGCAGGTAGATTGGGAGAGCGCATTTGTAATGCGGGAGCGAGGAGGGGAGAAGTGATTGTTCGGCCCGACGACTTCTCAGATTGTCGACCACTCATGCCTACCTACTGTTTGCGTGCAGGTAGATTGGGAGAGCGCATTTGCAATGCGGGAGCGAGGAGGGGAGAAGTGATTGTTCGGCCCGACGACTTCTCAGATTGATCGACCACTCATGCCTACCTACTGTTTGCGTGCAGGTAGATTGGGAGAGCGCATTTGTAATGCGGGCGCGAGGAGGGGAGAAGTGATTGTTCGGCCCGACGACTTGCCAGATTGAACCTTTATTGAGTTGATGGACCACTCATGCCTGCCTCCTGTTTCCATGCAGGTAGAGTGGGAGAGTGCATTTTCAATGCGGGCGCGAGGAGGGGAGAAGTGGTTTTCCTTTTAGCCTTCCCTTTTCCCTGATAGCCTTCATCTTAGCCGGCCTCCAGGATTATAATGTAGATGTAATCATCCGTGACAATAAGACAAAAAATTCTTTCTGACGAAAGAATTTTCCAATCACTTTTGAACTCACATTATTTATTGTTTTCGTAGCGAGGCGGTGGAGCTAAAACCGCCGCCATGTTGGAATTTCAGATGTTTTTTTAGGTTCTAGCTGCGAGAATGCAAAGGCGAGTATAGTTGCATATACGCGCCCTCACAAGACGAAGCTGGTCGAAAAGAAGCTGCACGTTTAAAATAAAGCCACGAAAGATAACAACAATGCATAGAAATGGTTGGACAAATGCTTGTATTGACTGGAAAACTAGAGCAATTCAATCAGCAGAAGTAATTGTGCGTCGATGGGTGCCACTGGTTAGATTAGCACATCGCAAATGCGCGTAACAAACATAAACTAAACGAAAGTTAGAAAATTCGTAGTCTTGTTTTTTTAATGAAATTTGTTGGCAGTTTGGTTTTAATTTACTTACGGATTTTGTGTGTAGGCAAAAGAACCAACAATAGTAGTAAATTTCCGATTTCTGATTTTGCGTACAGCAGCTACTTTTAGCTCTTTTCATCTAACGACATCTAGCAGATTTGCGCGTCCCTATAGTATGCGCGTTTATTTACGCGCGTGTTGGTCGTATTTTCTGTCGCGTCGCGTTGTTGCCTCGCGTGCGCCTAAACGAGACTTCATATGGTATCGTAGCATAAAAAGACGGCGGATATAGTTTCCATAAATTTTGGAAAGTAATGCATGCAGTGTTTTTCGGTTGTCCTGTTTGTAGTCAAGAGTAAAAAAAACAAGTAAACAGGAATTCTAATGTACTGAGTAGATTGCCAGAGTTCCCTTTAACTTTAAACATATTTATCGCTGCAACTAAAAAGATACTGTTCAACTGCAATTAGTTTAATTCCTTATTCCGCACGCAACGCAAATTTACTCTTCCAGACTTTCGTTGATTTAAAAACCTTTTTTGGTAATTTCATAAAAAAATGCATAACGCGAGGGCAAATCACAGCAGCCTTTTATAACACGTTTAAGAAATGTTTTATGCCGTTATTAAACATTTAAACGTGATTAATAATTTATGGAAAGATAAACGGTGCGCACCCTCCAATAGTGACATCTTCACAAGAATTCGGTGTAAAGTTTACACGGAAACCTAAGTGTTCTCTGTTAATTTAATTACGTTTATGACATTTTAACAGACACCGTGTTTAGCGTAATTTAGTTATAACTAAGAATTAAATAATAATCGCAAGTTAAAAAATACCCGTTTAAGAGCGACCTGACGTTGGAAAAGAATATGCTTTAAAAATATATATATGCTCCTGCAGTTTGCATTGGGTGTGTTGGAATAAGTTCTTCAAAATGGAGAAATTAAATTTGAATCGTGCAAGTATGGTAAGTATGAGATTGTCAGACAATTTTTTTTTTTATTCAATAAAAGAAGTCTGCATGAAAACCGTAAATAAGTATGAGCGGGGCCCTGAGTTTTGTGTTTCCGACTTGGATTATAACTAGGTGAATAGTAGGGTAGAGTACAAAAACTTATTTTGGAAATTCCTCATTAGCATGGTGAGGAAAAGTTACTCTTGGGCTTCACTATGACACACAAACAAATTCCATCACTCTGGGGGTCATTTCTTGCGGTACCCCATCGTCCTTCAGTTTAACATTGTACGGCAATGGGCACGGAACAGCGTAAAAAGGCAAAAATTACGATTTGACTGTTTTAAAATCAAATTTCGAAGATTGTCTCACTCGATTCTTTCAGAAACTACGTTAGCCTGCCGTAATTACAAAGCGAAAGGGTTTTAGCGAGCGTTAACCGCACCTGGTCATCTGCCCGACGACGCAGCCCTAAGGCCCTATGCCTGCAACACCCGGAATGGATTCCCAGGAGGTCACCCACAAAGTTTTTCTAAACAATAATATATTCCGACCATCAAATACAGAAACAGTAAGCGTATAATACGTAAGCATATTGTAATAGACTCTTGGATGACAATACGAACAATGGTTATAAAAATAATTTTGCATTTAGGCGCCACTTCAGGGCCACGTGCTTCGAGTTGCAACCCCCATTTTTAGAAAAAGGCACTTCCCCATACGATGCTTTTACCTGTCTGCCGAATTTAGATTTGACAACTTTCCTTAGTGGGCTGTATAGGTTTCTTTATGAGAATTAACGGGGAAGCCGTAAGATTAGCTATTTACTAGTAACATAAATTATTTAGGGCATTTATTGAGTCCTTATCACCATAAAGGACACGTTCCCACACTCTATGTTGAGGTTTTCGTCGTTACTGCAGGGTTCGTACAGCGGAGACGAAACCATTTTCAAGGCCTTTTCAAGGCATCTCAAGACCAACTCAAAGCCAATTTCAAGGCCATTTTGTACATCAAATTATTAAAAATTACCTTAAAATAAATTCAATCTTTTTGTTAGCCTATTCTCTATAATTGAATAAACATCCATTTAAAAGTTATTTATTTTGCCCCCATCACGGGGCAAGTTGCCTTTCCAATATCGCACTTATGTGTGAATACGAACGAAGGCACGTTGTATCGGGGGGGGGGGGGGGAGATGAGGCTTAATGGCGCGTCGACAGCTTGGTCATTAGCGCCAACCTCAGTCACAGTGCAGTGGTCCGGGTTGCCACTGCACCACACATTATTACAGAGAAATTATTCAAACCCCTAATCTAAATCTTATCGTTGTATCGTTAACAGTTAGGCTGACGAACTATTTTTTATTTATTTATTTATGAATTTAAGCATAAATTGACTGCATTTCATCAAACATATAGTACGCTAACAAAATCCAAGGCCATTTCAAGGCTCTTACACAAAAAATGCCAACTTTCAAGGCATTTCAAGCCTTGAATTTTTGGTTCTGAAATTTAAGTCTTTTCAATGAATTCAAGGCCGTCTACGAACCCTCTTAATGGACCCAACACACCTGATTCCAACGATTTAAAAGGATTTCTACCGCATGGGGAATTTACATCAGTAGCTTGAAACCAGGTATAAGCTTGTTACAGTTAAAAGACCCAGTTTGCTAGTGAGCCGCGGTTTGAGGTTTGAGGTTTATTTATTGTGATAATACGACCCAGTACATCATCAGCTGAATACCAAACTTAACTGCTAACTACTTAAAATTATACAACAACAACAACAACTATACAGGTACCACTACAGACCAACAACCTCAACCAGGCGACTGGATGGCCGGGCATAAAAAGACGAAGGGAGACAATACTAACCCTAAGTGAAACGGCTAGTTGTCCGACAAAATCCAAGCACCGTACGAAGAGAGTCCCTACTACCCGTCAAGTGTGGTGAGCCGCGGTTTTACTTCCGACAACAATTAAACTCTGGCAACAATTAAAGGGATATACCTCCCAGCGCCATTTTTTTCGATCCTCCACATCAAGTACGGCCCCAAAAGTCTATTAACTTACCGTTAGTCTTTCCCTTGCTAAAAAAAAAACCGTTTTAAAATGTGGCGTCTAGGAGATATTCTGTTGAATATTGTTAACTATATTTAAGAACGAACCGTCACTAAATGATGCATTGCGCGCGTACAATAATCATGACGTTTCATCTCTGTGTGTACATCTACTAATTTTCTAATAATTACCATGAGATCTACAATCTAATGCGGTAAAAATTAAAATTAATTATTCCAATAGATCGCCGAAGCAAAATTATAAGACACTAGTCCAGAAAATTATAAATTGTGATTTTAAAATACAAGAATCATTCCGGTTTTTGACGACACAATCAATGCGTTCACGCTGGCTGGACTATTAGGCGCAATGCCAATTCAGACGGTAGCTATGTTTTTCACTGCGAGAACGAAGCTACCGTCTCAGTTGATCTTAGCTGTGGTAAAACGCAGATGTGATCGTCGCGTGGGTGTTGTGAGGCAGGCGGAAGGTTATAAGGCAGGCGGTATGTTGCTGTAACTCTCATACACTTCGCGGCGAGTGTGTCTAGGCCATCATGGATTGTTCTTAAACTTGCACTACGGAAAATGCTGCTTGTTTCATGTTACACTGTTTTCCAGCGACCGATTTCTTTTTTTATTATTATTTTTTATTTTATTTTATCTTTTCTTTTCAATTCAGATAATCTTCAGGCCAAACAAAAGGTTCTCCTACACCAGAGTGCTTTGCTCGTTTGGGAATGAACGACGTGCTTATTTTGCATTCAAAGCTCACGTTATTTTTTTTCCCCCACTTCCTTCGGCTGCTCATTGCAGTGTGATCACCGCGCGCCCCGTTTCTCCTCTTCCGGTCCTTCCCTCCAACCTCCTGCCTTCCTTAACTTTTCCCAAAGTCAATTGCATCACCACATCACGAGCGGCAATTAACGATCCTATTGGCTGCAACAGATGGCGTTCATGACGGTTTCCATTGCTAATGCACCCTTGTGGATTTTCGGGCCCGGCTGGTGACGTCATCAGTTTCCAACGAGGTGCAGTGCAGGCCCCTTGAGCGTAAGTGAGCAATTGCGTCTGTTGCCTCCTGATTCGTCCGCATCATTGGCCTCAATAAATCTGCGGCGATCGAAGGGCCCAGGGGATATTTGGCAAAGGCGAACTGGAAACGCCTCGCCTCAGCCACGCAGTCTTCGTCACCTCGTCTTATCTCCTCAGATTGCGGTGATAGATGGTCGGCGCGGAGAGACCTACCCGAGTCTAGGTCTAATTTATGCTCATTCAAACGGCGACGTTATGTTAACAAGTGCGCTCTCTTGTTGCCTCTGACAATGATGGATCCTCCCAAGTTCGCGTTACTCCGTTGCCACCTCACCTTGCCTGCTTCCAAAACCCGCCGCGCGGCGCCGCGTCAGCTAATGATTTGCAAATACATCGTCCATCTTTGGAGATGCTTGAGCACTTTTATAGCTTTCTCTCTCTCCATCTCTCTTCTAAATGTACTTTAGTGTACCGAGAGTGGCACAACAGAAGGCCCCGCTGGAGTGTGTGTGTGTGTGTGTGTGATAATACTACCCGTGATCCATCACTCACGCTGGGTCACGAACCCAAACGTGAATAACTGTGGAATGAGTAATCGTAATTAGTTTTAAGGATGACCTACATTAAAAGTTAAGTTGTAGAGGTTTTTAGCTGATAAATACATGTGCAAAACATCACACAGTCCCAGCACAAGGCAGCTCGAAAGCCACAACGTGATGCTAGTAGGATTTTCTCCTCTTGGAGTTTTGACATCGTGTGTCTTGCCTTCCAGCTTCAGGACTATGCTAGCGTTGGCCGGGAAACTAATTCTTTGTCAAACTAGGATTATGATGAGGGCGAATCAACTGGTCTGGTATCAGGAAGTGAGAGATGCATCTTCTCTCGCATATGGCCTTGTGACAAGGTATGGAATATGCAACGGCAGTTCCCACTGCCTTCCGTTCATGATCTTGTACCCGAAGCTAGGGCCCTAGTTGGCCCATTTTCCCTGATGATGGCTCTTTATTATGTATCCTACGTATCTTTATCATTAACATTGTATTTCAGTCATGCTATGTTCTTTCATCTACGGTTATGCCCTTCGAGAACAGTGGTCAAGGTGGCTCAGGCCTTTCTTGCCCTGTATGTCATTGCTTCTTTTTGAGGGAGTTATCCCTCATGAATGTCAGTCAGTACCTTCCTAAAGCACCGAACAGAACGAACCAAACGCACCACTGTTGGTGACAGTTCAGCTCATTCTCTAGTATAACCGTGTTGATGCAGCTTGCTTGCGTCAACCAACGACAGCGATGAATCTGTTTCCGTACCTCGCGCATGCTCAAAAGCTCCGCCACTCGCAACCACTCGAAACCACCTCCCCGAGATGGTTTGTAATTTGACATTGTTCGCGTCTGGTTATAAACATTAGCCTAGCCTGGTCCAATCAATTAGCCCCGTCTGGTCACGTTAAAGGTATGACGTAACGAGTGCTCTGTTGAGCTTGTTGATTTTGCTGAGCTGTGATTGCAGTTTCGGAAGGCACTAAACGCAAGATCACTGCGCACGCGCGACGTCAAGTTTGGAGCCAAACTGCTCTAACAGTGGTGCGTTCTGTTCGCTCTGTTCGGTAGTTTAGGAAGGTACTGCTTGATGTCGACGGCCACTTACAGTCTGTCAGTTACTTGTTTATTCCCACCGTCGTGAAGGTGTTCGTCGCCGTTTCCATCTGCCACGAAACTGAGCGCATCAATTGGGCGATAAGTCTGTCCTCCTGTCCGGGGTTTTAACATTTTTGCAGGAGGTGCAGATCTATGATAAGACCTAGATTTGGGGTTTGTTTAATATCTCTTTAATGTGTGGCACAGTGGCAACCCGGACCACTGTCCTGTGACTCATGTTGGCGCTAATGACCTTGCTGTCGACATGCCATTAAGCCTCCACCCCTCCCCCTTGCTTGCCACTAGGAGCTGTTGGCAGAAGTGGTTAGTGAGGTAGTAGGATATACTACAGGTAGTATTTTTCTCCACCTGTGGTGGGAGAGACCCTGCAGCCCCTGTAGGCTTCACTCTGGGGGATAGTCCCTAACCAGCAACAAAATCTCTTGAAATTATGCCACTCTGTTACAGCCTAACCTAGAGCATCCTGGACCATTATCTAACATTTTCATACCGACAGCCCTGACTAAACCCTGAATTCTACCACCATTCTGGCCTCTTCCTTGTACTTGGCTCAGTGGGGGTAACAAATACGAAGCAATGTAAGGATACTCTCACGTTCTGTGAAAGTGTAAGTATTTAAAAGCTCCTGACTCTAATGAAAAAAGATTCTCAGACTAGCAGAGCAGTATGAGTACCTGTGAGGTTCAAGGTAGACTTCTCGTAGCGAAAAAAAAACTAGTTAACTTCACGTGATATTAAAAAAGGTATTTAATCTTCGTGTTTAAAGTGAACCTGTTTGTAAGTGGAGTTAACAAATTCGGAGGCCTTGGAGTTAAAGCTTCCTATAATTGAGTTTCGGAGGACTTAAAACGTTATTGTAGGCTATAGACCATAATTGCAAGGGAAGCCAAGCGATAATAATCGATTTTCACAGGGAACACTGTATGTAGTGAGTCAAGCAGACAAGCACGTTACACAAGATTCATTATTTTAGTTTGGCCAAAATATTTGGACCGTGCTCACTTTCCACTTATCCTGGGAGCAAATATTTAGATAGTTGGCCAACGAGAAGCTTAAATCTTCAAATCAGGTTGTTAAACTTTGGGGCTAAAAACCTATGGTTCAAGAGTCTAATAAGTTCGGCTGAAAGTACCAACCGTTAGGCTTGGGAAATAAGCTAGGAAAAGAGTTGTTCCTAGTCGCAACCCTAACACATTTTTTCGTAGGGCGTGGCTACAATAATTGTGGGTTAGCTAGCGACCAATCATTGCTTTGTATTCTTACAATAGTTGAATACAAAGGGTTTCAAAGGGTTTAACGAGCGTTAACCACTCTTGGTCATCTGCCCGAAGCCCTAAGGCCCTAAGGCCCTAAGTTGAATACAAGATTGAATACAAGAATGCACCTGAGTGTTATAACGAGTTGATCGTGGATTTCCAGCTCGTAACATTGGCTGCACCCGACTCGTGGTCCTGTATAGAGCAGCGTCATGTGACGTCATTGGCTACGAGATACCATCTGGAGGGCATAGCTACAAGGTGCACTAGATTAAAATGTAACGGAAAACAACAGCACTTCTAGTCAAGACAGTGCTTTGAGAGCGGATTTCTTAGGCTTAAAAGAACGTTGTTTTCTCCAACAACAAAAATCGCGCGTTATAGGCTTAAGAAATCCAGTCTAATCGCATTGGCTTCAGTAAAACGACCTTCTTTTCGCCCTCCAGTGCTCCTTGCAGCTAACGCAGGAACTGGCTCCACCATTAGAGTTATACACAATAATACTACGTTGTGTCACTGCCCTATAGAGCAGTGACACGACGTAGTATTATTGTATATAACTCTATGCTGGAGCCTTAATGGGTTAGCTGCAAGGGGCACTGTAGAGAGAAACAGAAGGGCGTCATACTAAAGCCGATGCTGTGAAGAGTGATTTCTTTGACCTGAAACGCGCGATTTTTGTTGTTGGAGAAAACAACGTTATTTTAAGCCTAAGAAATCCTCTCCTCCGTTGTTTTTCCCTCCATTTTCATGTAGTGCACCTTGTATTTATGCCCTCCAAAACCCATACTGGTGCAAATTTGGTGCCAATATGGCGGCAAATGTCACTGCTCTATTGGTGTAATAACACTGTGCGCAACATCTGACAGTGCCTCTAAGTCCGACGCACTAAAAATCCTGTTTCAACCATGGGTGTAACGTGCCCGGAACAAGCAATAGATAACGGCCCATCTACAGTCAGCCCTTTATCCTGTTGCTAGGTGCAGGAATTGTACAATGCTAATCACATCTGCATAATACCTACGTTCGGGTCCAGGGTGGAGTCCCATCCCCTCCCCCTCCTTTCCCTCGAGCGCTGTTTGGTTTTTGTATAAAAGTTAGGGCCAAACGATGGATCGCGACAGAAACGCTAAAATATTCGAAGCAGCAACTCACGCTACCGAGCTCAACAGAAGGTTGAACTTGAAGATTCAATTCCCAATCAAAGCTTGTTGTGAGCCGCTTGCCCCAAAGAAACGTCTATACAAGCTGTGACAAAGTGCAGAAAGCTGGCATAAGGCCGGGTTTACGCAACCACTCGCTTTTGCAATCTCGCAGCTAGAAGCTAGAAATCACCTCAAATTCCAACATGGCGGCGGTTTTATGTCTGCCGCCTCGCAACGAAAACAGCAAATAACGTGAGTTCAGAAGCGTTTGGGAAAATTGTTTCGTCATGAGGAATTCTTTATATTATTGGTACGGATTGTAAGACTGCAAGTATTCACTCAAACGATGTCGGATTTAGATAATCCATTTAGCGTTGTTACCATGGCAATTCACCTTTGCCATCACGATTGAGTTCTAGCTTCGAGAATGCAAATGCGAGTTGTTGCGTAAACGCGCCCTAAACCTAGACTTTGAATCCTTTGTCCCTTTAAGGGATGTACAATTGGTGGTCATCGTCCAGTTTTGAACTCGTAAAAAAGTTTCTAAATTGGCCACGTTTGAGCGTGTAAATAAATAAATAAATAAATAAACCCATAGCCGAAAATTTTGATTTTTGAGTTAGTTGGCCAGAAGTGTGGTCTTTGATTGTAAGAAAATCAAGGGCTGAAAATTTCTACTGTTTACTGTGAAATTGCGATTTGATGGGGAATTTCGTATAGGAAAAGTCTGCGAGAACACTATGTACGTTTGACTGAATAAGTAATTTTAAAGGGTTTTAGTTTTTCTTATCTATGGAAGAGAAAGTGGAAATGGGGCGTGGTGTTGAGGCTATAGTGGGCAAGCTGGCTGACCAACGTTTACATTGCATTGTTCCAATAATTGAAAGCAACGAGAACAAGCATGCAACTGAACGTTATATCAACTGTGGTTGTCATGCTGGATGGATGTCATGCTACTAGCAATTGGCTTGGACCCGGCTCATGGCCTTGCACTGGTGTCATTTAGATTGCTATCGTTGTTAGCAACATCTAGATGGCCCCTAGGAGGCCGCCGTGCATATCTGGGACCAACGAAAGTCGCATATCTAAAACCGTAACCTGCATATATCGTCCTGGAGGTAGATCTAAATTTGGGGTTCGGATTTGGGGTTTGGTTAACATCTCTTTAATGTTTGGTGCAGGCTGGCTGTGACTAAGGTTGGCGCTAATGACCTAGCTGTCAAAGCGCCATTAAACCTCAATAACCCTTTCCCCCCTATACTGTATATCATCCTAGGCCTGGATAGAACGGGGGGGGGGGATTGAGGCTTAATGGCGCGTCGACAACTTGGTCATTAGCGCCAACCTCAGTCACAGTGCAGTGGTCCAGGTGCAGTGGATGGAACGGCGAAGCCAATCGTAGCATTGTGCGGAATTCTGTCGATACATTACAAACTTCTGAAAATCTCCAGAATTTAGCCCAGATCTTAGGAGGTGGTAGGGGGGGGGGGTGAGTAGGTGGGGGGAAGTTTTTTAGGTAAGAAATTTCATTGAATTTAAGTAAAAACTAAAAAAAAGGTTAGGATTTGAGAGTTTGATAAAAATAATCATTCAATCATGTAGTTTTTTTTTTTTTTAACTCGTCATATTGGCAGTAGAGCAGGGAAGAAGGTATAGACAAAGTCGAGAGCGACAGAATGCAGTTATGCCAAAAAAGAGGGGGGAGGGGGCAAATAGCTGGGGACGAAAGTCGAAGAGTTGGATGACGAAAACATTTCAGTTTTGCGTAAACTGGAGGAAAAATAATAGAGCGAAAAGGTCTGCAAAATATGTGAAAAAAAATGGAAGTATCAATTTTAGCTGTGCTCCCCCTCTCCTCCCCTTACGGCCACTAAAAATTATTTAAGTGGTTCTCAGGTGCGCACGCACGGTTTTTTCTTAGCGCATGAAACGTTTCATATGACATTGTCGGGAAAAAAAAGTACCAGTCACGCATCAGCACTTTCGCAAACATCACTGGAGCGGCCGATGACCACATGAGCTCTTTACTCCATTCACATGATCGCCTAGAAACGTATCTACGGATCGTTCAGAGGCATGTCACAACTAAAAACTTAGATCTAAATAATGAATTTCATCAAATGCGCAACTTTTGCACCCTGATCCTGGAATTAAAACATAGATATTGTATGTACAGCTACTGATTTCGTTTAGTTTGGTAAAAAAAAAAAAAAAAAAAAAAAACCATCGCCCGCATCTGAAAAATCGCGAATAAAACGTAAAAAAAAAAACCACAGCCTGCTCTCACCAATTTTTTTTACTACCACTCCCGCGAACCACTTAATTAATTTTTAACGGCCTATAACACGCGCCATGGCTGTTTGCTGTGACGTGCATATCAGGTGACTAGGCTAGTCCAATCAGACGGCCAAACAGCCGTTGTTCTCATCCGTCATTGGCTAACTCATGGTAACGTCACGGCAAACAGCCATTGCGCATGGTTTAATACGTTTTAAGCTCTAGCTCTGCTTCGAATGTGCTACGAGGAAGGGCCAGATTTATCTTCCCATGTGTCTGTTAAGTGTTAACAGGAACGGTTGCTCTTTCAACATGCGTCGGGATTGTGATGTTGCACAAGATATTCCAGTCGTCAAATGGAGAGTTCATTTCCTTTATCATCGGAAGTAAACAAGCTGTTTACGTTGGGGAAGACACTTTAAAAAAAAATACGGAATGTTTGCATTTTTTGAATAGGGTTGTTTGTACATCTTTTTTTTTTTTCTCTTTCCTTAAAGAACTTGATTGGCACGCCAGTATTTCGTTAGGGTGCCGGCACCTCATTGTATCTCCGTGCCCAGAATGTGAGTCCCTTGACGTGCCGAGTCCATTAGTCGCACCCACACCAACCATGCAAGCATCTCCCGATGCCATCAGATTGTATCGGACGGGCAACGCACGAGATGGCGCTGTCATGGCTGCCGTCGTCGTCCTGATAGTGTATTTGCGTTCAAATGCAGGATCCACACAAAGGTCGCTCCATGATCCAATCGGTGAAGGAAAAGAAAATAAAGAAGAGGAAGGGAGAAGGGGAAAAAAAAACATGGCTGCCGCGTTATGCGCGCGAGATGCGTGTCGACAGGCGAGAAAGAAGAGGCGAGGCGTTTCACTTGGCGTCGACGTTTTCAATAGACGTCAGAAGCGAGTTCTGAAAAAAAAGGGAGAAATAAAGAGCTGAAAGGATGGCCAAGGAGGGATTTGAAATACTGAGCCTTCGACGCACCAGACAATGGTTTCTGATATGCTGGGTTATGCCAGGAACGGCATGAAGAGCAGCGGTGCGCCCAGAGGACGCAAGGAGGCCACTGGCCCTTCCCAAGAATCGAGATTAACAGTTAACCCTTTAATGCCCATGCCAAACTGGATATTTTTTTTAAAAGTCCCATATGATAACTGGGTCGGTCGCGGGATTCGATCCAGCATTCACTTAGTTTGGAGACAAGGACACTGACCACTGGGCTGTTGCTGCTCGTTTTACTCGGGGTCCCCGGGAACCCCTCACAAAGCTCGCGTTGCGCGTTGGGACTTAGTTTTTTGCCGTTGAGTAGCCGTCCTTTTAAAGGGACGCCAGGCTATAAAGGGTTATACTGAGCAATTTGCAATTACCTCGACTTTTTTTCTAACTGACGTCAGAAGGCCAATCTTTTTAGTCTCAAGTAGGGTAATGTTGGTTTATATTGCAATGCTCTCAACAAATCAAATGCGTTCTCGGGCCCAGGTATCCTTCCCCTCCCCACTCCCCCCCGCTCCAGTGCGAAAAATTATTTACATCGAAGCAGAATAAGTTAGTAATTCGCTGCCATTAAGAAAATTTCTCAAATTAAAATTCTTAAAAGCATGAAGAATCACTGAAACTTAAAAATGCGTTAGCTTTCGTTACAATTTTCATATCCCCACCCCCGACCTCCAGGCAAAGTTCCTCGATGAGCCACTGTGAAGGAGGAGTCCTGACCTCATGCGTCTAGTTGTCAACTAGAGAGCTTTTTTTTTTTTTACTTTTTCGGAAAACTATTACGCTATGTCGGCTTTTACCTAGCAAATACGCCCAAAAAATATCCATTGTGCTGCGAAATGCTAGAACATGTGCAAGAACTGGCGTTTAATCGATCTTAAAACACTTTGTTTTACCACCCAAGGCCAACTGGAAATTGGGTGTCTTGCCTCGCGAATCTACACCAGTTCTCGCTAGTGCCAGGATATTAAATTCTATTAGTATACTGCTTGGGTAAAAAAAATAAGATTTTGGCGATGTTAAATCTACTGGCTTGGAGCCAGGAGCTGAAATTTGCTGCTTCTTACCCAGATGGCCTTGTGCAAACGGTGGAATACAAATAGAGACGTACAACATGGATAGTTCAGGCAATTCAAATTCATTAGCAACCATCATTTCGTTAGCTCAACACCCTGCATCAGAAGTGGCCAAAGTGTTTGTGTTGTGTTGGATTATCACCCAGCTTAGACGATCTCAGTACTATACAACAATGTTTGTAACAATGCAACAAGCTTGATGCCTTCATCCCAGGCCTGGAATACTGGAATTTACATCCGGAGCCTGGAGTATTGGGATTTATATCCCAGGCCTGAAGTACTGAGATCGACAAAGGGCCAGCACGTGCACGACAAAGAGCGAATCGTGGTGACGTTCTTTTGCTCAGAAAGTTTTGACAATGCGACTGTGCGTGCAACAATGTTTGCACAAAAAACGAATCCTAAAGCCGATTTTCCCTTTCAGCGAAAAAAGACGTTGCAATAACAATGACAGTGAATGCGCTTTTCAATTGTTACGCGACTGGGTGATAAATAGGTCACTACCTACTTTCCTCATACTGAACTCAACAGTGGCTCGGCCCCTGCGGGGCCTCGACATTGTTAATCTCAGTACTCGGAAAGCGGGTAATAACTTATACGCGTGTCCCCAAGTGTCCCAATGTACGGGCTCCCTCGACAGCTAATCCGTGATTAAACAATGGATGTTCGAAAATGGAATGCTAAGCCCGTGTCATGCTTTTATTCCCGCCCAAGCAAGTCTAAGTCAGTTTGAGGATTTCTTCCTGATAAAGCACTGGACTTACAATATTATTGTCGTACACTCATTAACGATTTAATTTTCGGCATTAACTGCGTGCCATGTTCACAATTTTAGAAGGAAAAACACTTAAAAAAACTGAGACAGCCAAAGCTGCTGGTGTGTCAGGTCGCCATCTTGGAATGACATCTTGGATGTCTCACGTTTTTAAGCGTTTAACCTTTTAAAATTGTGAACAATACATGCAATTAAGGCTGAAAATTAAACAGTTTTGGGTGTGTGAGAATTGTTGATGCACTTCTTTGTCTGGAAGCAATCCTCAAACTGCTTCTCCTTCAAATTAATTTTTCGTCAGTTCTGACTAAGCCAAGCCGTCACTATTACGAAAAATCCGCCCGAATCCAGCAAAAGTTCAGATTCCATATATGTCCTATTATAACAAAAAAATAAAAATAAATAAATAACAGCACCAAGCCACGAACACAATAATAATAATTGGTAAATTATTTTATACTTTCACGAGATATTAACAATACACCAACCTAGCGAGGTCAAGTGAAATATCATGTTCGGTACAAAATTCTAACTTTAAACCTCTTAAATCAGCCACAACGTAATTCAACTATGCAAATTAGCATATTTTAGCGATGAGTTAAGTAGAAAGTTTTGTGCAAAGCCGATTTTCTTCCAAGTCTCCGTTCGACCATGCGAGTAGGTTGCTGTACAGTCCTACGGGTTATTGGGTTACTACGAATTGGTGGGCACCCTTGTAAATCTCCCCACACATCAGTATTTTGATGACAACCAGGTCACCAGAATTGAAGGCAAGCAGATTTTGTGGTTAAGGAGGAAGGGGGATTGTAACGTGTAAGATCCAAATCGCAGAAGAGTGTTAAAAGTATATATATGCCTCCGTGTTGGCTTTCTTCGTATGATTCAGTTTTGCAACATTAGTTAAAACGTATGGAAATTTTGCTAACGCGTTTCTTTTCCTGTACGAGATGTTTCTGCTACATTCACTCGAACGCATGTAAAGGTTCTAAAACCTGCGCAGATAGGGAGTGGGTATGTTCTTTTAACAGTAAATTACAAAAAAATTCTAAAGTCAATGTTCAAATTCTAGACACTTACGAATACAAGAAGATTGTATATGACGTTTATCCGACCAAAATTTACATACTGTGTACACGCTTGGTTACCCCATTGTGATGGTTATATTGACGGGTTGGAACGAGTTCAGAGAGCCGTCACCAGGCACTGTTCTTCGCTGAAGGGTTTGCCTTACGAAGAATTTGAAAAGGCTTGACCTGACAATCACTTGTTGATAGGCGTTTAAGAGGTGACCTTATCAAAACCCGTCGAATTCTGTCTGGCGAAGTCATTTTGCCTGCCAACCAGTTTTTTCAACGGTCGACTGTCATACAAACCAAACGACACAGCGTGAAGTTGACGAAACCACAAATCCGCACCATTGTTGGACAGCCTTGTTTCACAGTGAGAGATATTAACTCTTGGAACGCACTCGCAGAAAGTGTTGTGACAGCACCTTCAACCAGCAGTTGGAAGAAACAAGACCTGACTCAGTGTTAAAGTGTTTTTATTTCATCTTTTGTTGTGAACCGGTTACATAAGCGTTCTTTCTTCCGGTATTAATTTAATTTACTTTAATTTACTTTAATTTAAGGCCTCGGCCACAGAGCAAAGTAGACATGCCATCGCTTGCCACAAGGTCAATGGTGAGCGAATCTGTGAGTGTCGCTTCCCGACCCCAAGCAAGTTCCTTCAAATCATCCGAATCGTATGTCACCAGAGCTACACGATAGTTCAGCTTGCATGACAAACGGCTTGGAGCCGGTCACCATCTTGAAGGTGTTCATCGCCGTGTCCATCTTCCATGAGACTTAGCATGTTAGTTGGGCGATGAATCTATCCTCCTACACCATTTTTTTGTTTTGTTTTGCAGGAGGTACAGATATGTGATAAGGTCTATATTTGGGGTTTGTGTAGGATCTCTGTAATGTGTGGTGCATTGACAACTCGGACCACTGCACTGAGACTAAGGTTGGCGCTAATGACCTACCTGTTGATGCACCATAAAGCCTGAAATCTACCCTCTCCCTCATTAGTCAGCACAATAGTGGCCCCCCAATAGTGGTCAGCAAATTAAGTAAAATTTCTCCAATACGTAAGTCGTGAACTATACATTTATTTGCGTTCATTTCTCAGTAAAAGTATCGAAAACGTATCAGTAAATTGGTGCTGCTGTTCCACATGCTTTTCCCCCCAAAGCGGGCCTTAATTTCCAGATCCCCTATCGTGGGAGCTGATTTTACCAACGCCGACTCGGCTTCCTTCATCCTGGTCATCTTTGGCCGTGAAGTGGGTGGCTGCAGTCGGTTCAAATCCCGAACACACCCCCAAATTATGTGACATTTTACGTGAGAGGACAACAAGATCCAAGTGTTTGCTGAAGCTAAGCCTGGTTGCCAGTACAAAGCTAGGGGAGGGTGTAACATACATCGCATATTAGGCACTAGTGACAGTTTATCCCTGAACTAAGTTGCGGGCTATTAAAGGCACTGTCCAGGAATGGCACTTTTAAATGGCGTTAACCCGTTTGCGTATTGGTAACACCAACCTTACTCATTGCTTCCTTTAGGGGAGAGGGAGGGGGGGGGGGGTAATCTTCCTGAAAGTCATTGACGACGACGGCCACGTACGGTCCGTCATTTTGCTTGTTGATTGTCACCATCTTGATTGTGTTCGTCGTCGTTTCCATCTTCCGCGAGACTTAACACGTCAATTGGGCGAGAAGTCAGTCCTCCTGTCCGAGATTTTTTATTTTTACAGGAGGTACAATGATAAGATATAGATTTGGGGTTTGTTTACCGCCTCATAATGTGTGTGGTGCAGTGGCAACCCGGACTACTACACTGTGACTGAGAATGGTACTAATCACCTAGCTGTCGACATTCCATTAAGCCTTATCCCCCCCCCCCCCCGCCGGACCAACCCTAGGAGTCCAAGGGATCAAACTGGTTTGGCCGAAACCTCAACACAAATATTTACACGCGTCGTATTTACACGCGTCTGAACACTAGGCTCCCATCACGGTATTATGCAGTGATGGGCCGTGTGCAGAAAGCGGTTCCCATTGGTTAAGCAGTAGGGCGCGCTCTCTGCATAGCAACTGGCACTCGGTCAACAGCTGAGTTGGTAGCACTTGGACGATTGCTTCATAGCGTCCGTTGTATTTATGTACGTCTGTTCATGTACATCCGTTGTATGACAAGTGAAATACACCTAATACGAGGAAGGCTTTTTGCTTCTTGAGCAAATGCCGGCTAGAATAGAAATTGCGAGTCTTACTCCCGACTCTACGCCAGTTCTCACTCTGCCAGGAAGTGAAAGCTTCTTGAAGTTAAAGCTGTGGTAAAAGCAGATTTTGATGGGGTTAAATCAACTGGCTTGCAGCAAGGAGCTAAAATCTGCTGCTTCTCTCCCAGACCGCTTAGTGCAAATGGTGAAATACAAAGCGAAAGTTACATTGTATTTATTCGCTCATGATATAACTTAAGGCTCCCCGCAATATATAATAATAATAATAATAATAATAATAATAATAATAATAATAATAATAATAATAATAATAATTTTATTGCTCACTTGACTCGAAGTTGTTGTCAACTTGTATGAGTCAGCAATACAAAATAAATATAAAATACACTTATTTACAACAATATACAGAGAAAAAAAAAGTAAAAAGAAAAAAAAAAGCCAACTAATTACAAACATGTACCATTACACAAAGTTACAAGTTTCGCTACATGATCACCACATCCATTAT
Source organism: Lithobius niger (assembly GCA_023313725.1). Lineage (NCBI taxonomy): Eukaryota > Metazoa > Arthropoda > Chilopoda > Lithobiomorpha > Lithobiidae > Lithobius > Lithobius niger. Next base: position 467,017 of record JAHWFP010040871.1, read on the forward strand.
GAAACAGTATTTAGTAGAAATTGAAATGTAATTGAACTGTAATTATTATTATGTAATAATAATAATAATAATAACAGTTTATTTTCAATTAGAATTACATATTGTAACGCTCGAAATCATAAAAAAATGACTTGTGTGAGAACCACTACAATTATAAATTTTACATTTTTGAGCTAACTAAGCCTAATCACGCACATCCCCCACTGCTACAACGGTAGCTGATGTTATAAACAGTTATACAAATAATATAGATTTTTATCACATGTAAAAAAAAAAATTATTCACTAATTAACACCTTCATTAAAACCATTTCTTGATCCTTTATACCCATATACATATCATATCAAAAACCAAAACTGGTAAAATGAGCCGCCAAGTTCCGAATGGTTCGGCCCTTCAAAGGAGTGATATCAACACACCAAAACATTCGCCAAGTTAATCGCATCGCTTAATAATTCGAAGGTTAAATGAAAACTAGAACATTGCTACTTTCGGTAGCAATGTTCAAATTTTAATTTAATGTCCAAAGTATTATTCGGTGCGATTAAGTTGGCGAATGTTTTGGTGTGTTGATATCACCCCTTTGAAGGGCCGAACCATTCGGAACTTGGCGGCCCCTTTTACCAGTTTTGGTTTTTGATATGATATCACTCCTTTTTTTAAAATTGTGTATTGACTCAACTCCACTACCGTGCAGATGAGTAATAAAGTGCCACTTCAACAAGAAATTGGTTTTCAACAATTTGCTACTACCTTTTGCCTATAGGCCGAACCATTCTCAACTTAGTCACCTCTTTATTGGCTTTTGGTTTGGTTTTAATTTTGTTGTAATTTGTTGTATTTTGTTAGTTTTGGTGTGTTAATATCACTCCTTTGAAGGGCCCAACCACTCTCAACTTGGTGGCCTCCTTACCAGTTTTTTGCTTTGTTTATTTTGCTTTGTTTTTACACTTGGTTTATTTTTCGTGAATTGAATGTGAATACATTTTCTTTGCAACGTTGTTTAGATTTATTTTGATACACTAGTGTGTGCCTAGGCACGCACGTCAGTATACGCGTTCTCACTGTCGGAACTTTCGCCGTCCAATGAGAGACGATGCCGACAATACTAACAATGGTTATAACAATATTTTCGTACTTAGCGCCCTCCCACGCCATCCCTGTTACGCCCCCAGGCTCCAAACAATAAAAGGTACGCAGTTCGTATTGTAGTGCACCCATTCGTTCAATTTCATAGCTGGAAGCCTTCCGTTATCTCGGAATCGATGAATAATCACCCTATGGGATTTAACATGGGGATGAGCGGACTAGTTAGCTAGCTAGGTAGTAACACATTTTCAACGTTATTGATGGGCAGATTTTGCATTGAAAGCAGCATAGCTGGCATTCAAACACGAGTTAATTTGAGTCAGGTGGGTCATTGCTCTCGATTTCAACAAAATTTAAGGCTTTTGTACCGCATTATTTTTCTCCAAGTACCTGAAATGTGCCCAACTGTGCTTCAAGATATAAGACACTGACGCAATGGCGTCGCGCTACAATGGTTTACAACATCGACAATCATTGAATTGATGTGATGTTTGTTGTGATGTTTGTTCCCTAACTTAGCGCGACGTACTAGCGTGTGTCTAGATTTCGTTTAAATTATCTTATTTGTATTACAGTTTTTTAGTTGTTTTTTTAATTTCATTCATATTTTGATAGCATAGCATGTTTCTTGGTATTTTATTAAATATATCTGGTATATAAACATTTTTTTCCTCTTTCCATAGCTATTATAAAAAAAAAGATAACCAGGTTTAGGCCTGTCGATACGTGATGCAAAATTTAAACGGTAAAACAGGAACAATACGTAATGCTTTTTAAGAATTTTGCACAGTCAAGTTTAGGCCAGGTGCTTCACGCAAAATTAAAACTGTGAAATAAGCTCAAATGCGCAAATACAATTCACGAACTTAAGACAACCAAGTTTCTGAGATTTTGAACCATTGTCGTAAGTTGGTGGGACTCCATAGGACTCCCTCCTCCGCAGGTGACAGGTGTGCTTGATAACCATAGTATTAAGTTATTAGATTGGTTATGTCTCGTTTCACCGAAAAGAAAGCAGATTAGCAGCTTTTGCCTCAGGGGTCAATCCCGTTTCACCAAATCCCGTTTCGCCAAATATCGTTCACAAAAGTTTAGGCACACGAAACATTTAAAACATTTAAACACGAACATTTATAACATGATAATGGTAAGACATTCACAGACAAACACCCGTTTTGCAGAATAATTTGTTTGAAATTACGTGCCTAGCTCGCGCTGCCACGCTCGCTGCGGCTAAACACATAACATCAGAAACCGCAACTAACTAAAAACTACTTCCTATAAGGCATGCCTATTTAACTTCTGCAATGTTAAATTTTTAAAGAATATTTTGATTCTGCGAAACGGGATTCTGCAAAACGGGAATTCCCGTTTGGGAAAGGGTAACCATCACGTGTATAACTAACTATTCTTAAAAGAGAACCTTGGCAGTGACGTAGTGATGACCAAGCATTCTAAACAATATTTAAAGAGCACGTTTTTTCGTCTGTATTGCCAGTTTTCAAAACGCTAATAAATCAATTGGTCTTTTTCTACCACTGCTTGTCTCGGTAAAATGTATGGCTTTTAAAGCCCCATTACATAGAAATAAGGTATTAAATTTCGTGGACGTAAAATTTTGTTAAATTCGTTATGGCGAAACGGGATTGGCCCCTGAGGGTTAAGCTGTTAATCTGCTTTTTTTTTGGCAAAACAGGATTTGGCGAAACAGGAGTTCACCATTAGACTGGCGTAACCTTTGACCCGATTCCGTTTCTATCCGTGAATACTTTGCGAAACAAGGTAACGACCCTCTTGTGGCCTGTGTGTGTGTGTGCATATATACGCAGCGGTATGTCCCTTTGAAAAGTGATCTTTTTTAAGCTAATTGCTTCGAGTATGATGGTTAATGAAGGCTTGATTTCCAATTAACTGTGATGGCTTGTTTTACAGGTCATTAAAAATGAATGAAACTCGAGCGCCGGCAACGCTAGCCTTCTCCTCTCCTCCTCCTCTCCCCTTCCCCCTCTTGATCAATGTAGAAAGCTTAAGATAATTAAGCCTACATAAATTGTACAAGGTATAAAAGTACAGAAACTTTTTCGACTCTTGAAAAGCAATTATTCAAAAAACGTTCCGTCTGTACAAGTTGAGATAATGAACAAAAAAAAAAACTTCCCTCAAATGTTTAATGGACATTAAGAATACGATGGAGAAAAGAAAAAAAGAAATTAATGAAACAAATTACAATTTCGTGGAATAAAATGGTGCATTGCTTTCTCTGATTTAGAAACCAACCTTTCAAGAACGGTGATATTCAGGTTTTAAAGGATATTGCTGTGGAGAAAAGAATTGAATTTTAATTTGTATTTACACGTGTTTCGTAATAGCACTATGACAACCGACTAAAGATATGCTAAAAAAGGATCACCGATAATAATGGATTTGTTCTATCCAAGAGATCTACGAATCAATATATTAACGCATTAACTGAATAAATTTTGTTAAGCTTTACTTCATCTGAGACAAACCAATGATGGTCTTGATTAAGCTTTTCATCTTTATCAGCTTTATAGTGGTCATTGTGGCTGAGCGGCGAGAGAGCTCAGCCTGGTTGCTGGAGGTTTGCGGATCTGACCGAAGTCCCTGGAAAGGGGACCTTGGCAAAGCCCTCGCCAGAACTGCCGGTCCGGGTAGCGTGAGAGGCTACCATGCTCCTTCACCGGCTATGGGAACTATTCTGGCCAATTCTTGGCAATCTTTCGGTCCGTACGATGAGGTTTCCCGGATCGAATCCCTGGGTTGGCTCCTCCCTTTACCAGGTATTTCTCAAAAAAATTCTGGTGATGTTCAAAATTGAGCCGGTTCAGCCATACGAGCATTAAATTGCTTCGGCTGACTTAGGGCTCAAAAGAAATTAATTAAAAAAAAAAGATGATTTATCATCTTACAGAAACTAATATAATTAATTAATTAATTTACCTTGTGCGATTCAAAACATGACTGAAAGGGACAAAAGGGGGAACGGGAGGTTTAGAATGTTGGTACCTAAAATGGGGATGAGATTTAGATCCAAAATCTAACGCTCAAAGCTTCTATAAACCTATAGTGGAGTAATGTTACCCAGAATGTGGTTCAGATTCCTTTTGGTGTATTTATCAGCTCGCCTGAATTGAGACTTCGGGTCTCAAAAGGTTGCAAGAGGAATGAGCGTCTGGTTTGGTTTTGACTAAAAGCCCAAAGTACTGAATTTAATTTGAAATGTGTAATTAATAAAATACAAGCTTTACAGAACGGGATGATGCTAATGCAAGCAATGAATAAATCATGATTCCAGTTTAAGTTGGGACTATAGGGTTAAGGGGGAATGTTCCAATGAAAAGGTCCAAAAGGCATCTATAAAAGTGGCGATTGCTGCGGGAATTAGTCAGTTGGGAGGTTAGGAGGGAGGTGAAGTTGAAAGCTAAAATACAAGCCAAACATTCATCCATCACGTGGGGTTACAACTGCTCACAAGATGCCAAACGTAACAGGGTTTCATCGTTAAAAACAAGGGATGGTAATCAACCACAAATTTGCCATCTTCAAGGCTACAATCTCAAGGGTATAAAAAGACAAAGGATAGATTTCAATTACATACAGGTTAACCGTGTCATTGTGCTGCTACGATCTTTGTCCTGTTCGTTTAACTGTCTTTAAAAGCTGGCATATGCTCCTGGAGGATGGACTATGCATCGACATGGACCGACGTGTCCACGCTGCAGCCTTAAACGAATCGTACACGGGCAATACACAAAACCAAGAATTCATAGGGTTGGGGAGGAGAATTTGTAACTCTAAAAAGTCCCTATTGAAACGTCTTAGATCCATTCCAATTAGTTCCGTTCGAGTTTTCAGAGGGCGCCACACACTCCATCTAGTAATTTTTGCTCATTTTTCAGCCCAAATCTAGAGTAGACTAAATTACAACTAAGCTAAACTAAACAAATAATTAAATACAAGCTTGTTTCGTTTAGTTTAGTTTAATTTTAGACTGAAAACTGAGTAGAAATTTTCACAAAAAACCAGTGGCGCCCTCTATAAACTTAGACGGAACTAACTGGAATACATAGACGGAACTAATTGGAATACTTAGACGGAACTAATTGGAATGTACTAATTGGAATACTAACCGAGACGTTTCAGAAGGGGTCTCAAGTTACAAATTCTCCTCCCAAACCCTACAAATTCTTGACAAACTGTTACAAAATCTGTACTGTAAGAGCACATCACCTTCACAAGGAGCAGAAACTAATTGTGCACTGGCAGTATTCAACCAGTCTAAAATTGTTCAAGCAAAACCTGAACAACGTCGATCTAACTTCATTTCTGAAGTGTTTTTTATTTATTTATTTGTATTGAATAAATCAAATCAATCAAATAACACCAATAACACTAGTGGGATTGATGTTAGTGGATGGCGTTCATCCCTTCCAGCATTACCAGTTTCCAAGACTTAGTGGTAATAAAATCTTATCTATCTAAATCCTATCCAGTACACAAAACTGACATAAAACTTGTATTGATAGTGCACATCATTTTTCAGTGTAATGTTCAATACGTCTGTGTTTATTAAGCCAATATACAGAAATGCACTATCAATTACAGAAACGCATTGTACAATTTTTGGTTTGTTATTGCGGCAAGCAGCAAGAGTTATGTGTTATTAGTTTATCTGGTAAACAATGCGTATACAATTTCTTGCAAATCTAACTCAAACGTCCTTCATACCTTGCCGGCAACACAGCGAACAATGGACTTAGTGCAAACGGAATTAAATAAACAATTTCTGTAACCGAGAACGGTCTGTTGTCTTAAATTTAAGTGCATCCTGTCGTTTAGTAATTTAATACCTTTTCTGCCACCGACTGCCGCATATTACGAAGGCAGTTCCTTTGGCGCCCAACAGGAATTATAGCCATATCCATCTGAATCAACGCGAAACGGAAATGTAACACATATTACCGCACCGACAGCCGACTTTCCCAACCAACGCTTTTCCAGCTTTCTTCTTCCGTTCTTTTCATTCACGTTCCACCATTTGCCTCGATCGAGGCAGCGAATTGAATGTTTCTGGGTGGGAGGGTGGTAATAGAAGTGTTTGTTAGCCCCACCTATTCTATATCATGCATCCCATGTCGCGTGTGTATGTGTGTGTGTGCGTTTCTGCGAGGCGGCTACGGTTCGGGCGCCAAATGCAATGTTACTATAACCGCGCGTGCATGATTATTAAAGGGCTGGCTGGCTGGCTGGCTTGGCAGGGGGGCCGGTGCGCCGCTGCTGCCTTGTTCCGTTGTGTTCATTCATTCATTGGACGACTGAGGCGGGAATAATTTTATTATTCATTGAGGGGAAAGTATTTTAATAAAATATAGATGAATATCCGTAAATCTGAAGTGCCTCGCTGCATGCATCGTTCCCCGTAATGAAACCGACCCGACCGACATGGCTGAGCCTGCCTCCAAGCGCCAATTGTATGAACTATACGCGGCCGACCAACTCCTATCGAATGCAATGGATAAACCTCTTCTCTTTCTCTCTTTCTCTCCTTTCTCTTCCTCTCTGGCAATCAAACTAGGATGAGAAAATTCAGTGAAACGAAAAAACCCATGCACACACTCGCCCACCAGCCAACAATAGGGGTTGGGGGGCTTTTCTTCCCTAAGATTAGGAAGAAGAAAAGACGTTCTAGGTTTATTTCTTCTGCTTCCCTTCCATCCCGTCTTCTTATGTGAGTCTGGTGAGAGATAAAAGACTTCTTTTCAGTCTCAGCGAATAACAGCTTCTTCTTTTTTATTAAAGAAAAATACTTAATAAAACACATAAAAAGGATTTCCAAAGGTAATTTCTTTTAATAAAAAAAAAATACAAAGGAAAAAAAATCCTCTTCTTCATAAAATGACGCTAAAATAGTGTTTTTGCTCTTAATTGATCATCACACCAGTGTCAAAAGCAAAATTACGTCAAAACCGGCGTAGGTAAGTTAACAAAAATAATAGGGGTTCAAAATTTAGCCAGTCATGCATACAAGCTTTCAAGCTGCATCTAACTTAATTATATTGCAAAGTTAAATGAAAAGGAAGCTGTTCTGAACGGGGGGAGGGGGAGGACTGAGGGTTAATGGCGCGTCGACAGCAAAGTCATTAGCGCCTACCTCAGTCACGGCGCAGTTGTCCAGGTTGCCACTGTGTCATAGTCATACATTACAGAGATGTTAAACAAACGCCAAATCTAGATCCTTATCATATATAAGTCTGTTCCTCCTGCAAAAATTAAAAAAAAAACGGACAGGAGGACAGACTTATCGCCCCAAGTTTCATTTTGACCTTTCATTCTATAGGAAAGTGCAATAAGGAGTGAGCTATACCTGAGAATTTTAAAAAGGGCCATCTAGATCTCATGGAAGGGCCGAAATGCTATCCAGAATACTCTGAATCAGATTCATCAACTAGTTAGGGCGTAGGGCATTCCCTCATACACCATTCACAGACATGTAAACACCCCTTTTGCGATTTGGCACTAGAAAAAAAAGACTTATTACTCACACCCAATTGCACACCTGGTAGTGGATGAAGGAGGGGTGCAAAAGCGAAGCAATTGAAGAATTCTGAAAATTGAATTTTTAAACATCACAAAGGCACTATGATTGTTGAAAACTAGTCCAGGGATTAAAGCACCCTTTCTCTAGGCCTCTTGGCAAGTTATCAGACTTCATTTTTAAGTAAAATTTTGTTTTTGTGTCCCAGCCCCTCCCAAAATGAAAATTCCTAGTAGTGCTACGCATCTTATCACCACGATATTCCAAAAGTAATTTTCTGGCGCACTAGAGAAGTATTGGTTCCAGTAAGCTAGCAAGCTTGGCAAACGAAGGATGAATCTCTTTATAGCTGAATGTGTACATTATCACTTATTATAACATACAATAGACGTGTAGGCTGCCAATTATAACCCATGGTAAAAGTGTAGGTTAACAGTTATAGTCCCCAGTAGAACTGTAGATGACCCACGATAAAATTGTAGGTTTTCAATAATCCATGGCAAAAGTGTAGGAGAATAATTATAATCCATGGTAGAATTGTATACATAACCCACGAAAAAGTGTTGGTAAAAGTCTACATTATCAATTATTGTAAACCATTGTGAACGTGCACGCTATCAATTATAACTCACAGCAGGAGTTTAGTTTATCAATTATTATAACCCACTGCGAAAGTGTACGTAATAAATTATAATTCTCAGTGAAAGTTGAGGTTATCAATCATTATAACCCTAGGTGAAAGTGTAGGTTTTCATTTATAACCCATCACTCTGAAAGTGCAGGTTATCGGTTATAATCCATGGTAGAAGTGTAGGCTATTAATTATAACCCATGGTATAAATTGATAACTTATACTTTTACCAGGATTATAAATGATAACATAAACTTCTACCATAAGTTATAATTGATAACCTTCACTTTCTCCTCAGGGGGTTATTATTGATTACCTATAGTTTTACCATCGTGGCGTTGCGTGCGTTTACAGTCAGCCCAACTGCTGACAACTTTGTAGCCTTTAAGCGCTGTCGTGCCCGTGCCAGGTTTGTCATCCGTGAGGCTAGACGTGCTTCGTGGGCAGTTTATGTTTCGTCGATCACGCGCTCCACGCCTTCTCAGCAGGTGTGGCGGAAGGTGCGCCAGGTCTCGGGGAAGTCCGTGTCTTCCCCGGTTTCACAGCTGAAGGTGGCGAATACCGTGATCACTTCTGTGCCGGATATCGCCGACTGTCTTGCGTCTGCGTTTGCGCAGGTTTCGAGTGATAACCATTATGATCCTGGTTTCCTCAGAATAAAGCGTATTGAAGAGGCTCACCCTCTAGACTTTCGCTCCGACGGGCTAGAGGAGTACAATTTACCGTTCACCAGGCAGGAATTTGTTTCCGCTTTGTCCAAGTCGCATGACTCCGCCCCAGGGCCTGATGATGTTCACTATCAGCTGTTGAAACATCTGCCTCTTGCCTCCCAGCAGTTCTTGCTGGAGATGTTCAACCGTGTGTGGGCAGAAGGCTCTGTTCCGGCAGCGTGGAGGACAGCAGTGGTCATCCCGATTGTGAAACCGGGCAAAGACCCTACTGCTCCTTACAGTTATCGCCCAATCGCTCTGACTAGCTGTGTCTGTAAACTTATGGAACGGATGGTCAGTGAGAGGTTGGTCTGGGTGCTGGAATCACGCGGATTCTTATCTGCTTCCCAGTGTGGCTTTCAACGTTTTCGGTCAACCATCGATCATCTGGCTGCCCTTGAATCGGATGTGAGGGAGGCTTTTCGCCTGCGTCAACATCTGGTACAGGTTTTCTTTGACTTGGAGAAGGCTTATGATACGACCTGGCGTTATGGGATTCTCCGTAATCTCTATAACTGTGGCTTAAGGGGATGGATGCCACTGTTGCTTTCCGCTTACCTCTCAGGCCGTTCTTTTCGTGTTCGTGTCGGGGCGGCTCTTTCCCGCCCGTTTGTCTTGGAGAATGGTGTGCCTCAAGGAGGTGTTCTTAGTGTCATCTTGTTTGCTATTGGGATCAACCCCATTGCTCAGCAAGCTGCTGTTCCCCAGTCATTGTTTGTCGATGACTTCGGCCTGCGCTTTCGAGCGGCTCGCATGCAGACCTGCGAGCGGCAGCTACAGCTGGCGATTAACAAAGTCCAGACCTGGGTGGTCAGTAATGGTTTCCGGTTTTCTCCGGACAAGACTGTGTGCATTCACTTTTGCCGCCAACGAACGCTGCACCCAGATCCTTGCCTGTACTTGGGGCAGGCGCAGATTCCTGTTGTCCCACAGGCACGTTTCCTGGGTCTGGTGTTCGATTCCAGGTTATCTTGGCTTCCACACTTGCGCCAACTTAAAGACAAGTCTTTGCGGGCACTTAACATCTTGCGGGTTCTGTCGGGCACTTCATGGGGTGCCGATCGCGCTGCCATGTTGCGCCTCTACAGAGCCCTTGTCCGCAGCAAACTTGATTATGCGTGCATGGTGTATGGTTTGGCTAGTGACTCGACTCTCCAGATGTTGGACACTGTGCATCACAGTGGCCTGCGTGTGGCGACTGGGGCATTTCGAACTTCTACAGTGGTCAGCCTCTATGCTGAGGCCTCGGAGCCACCTTTGGCCATTCGTCGGCGAAAGCTGGCCATTCAGTATGCTGTGCGTTTACGTGCTGTGGAATCCAGTCCTGCTTGGTCCATGGTTTTTGGGCCAGACTTGCGAGTCGGTAGACGCAGGGTGGGTAAGGGTGATTTCCGCGATAGGCTCCAGCAGTCCTGTCAGGATAGCCTTTGAAATGCCCAGCGTCTTGAGGCTTGGGGGAATGCCAGTAGCCCCTTGGCTTGTCCCAAGTGGCATTTTCATTTTCGCTCTGGCATCCCTCCCGAAGGGTTCCACTCTACCTGCACGGTTTCTTACAGGAGTTCCGGCGGCTGTGTTCTCAGTACGCCGGTTATCAGCGGCTGTTTACTGATGGGTCGAAGTCAGACGCTGGCGTGGCTTGTGCTTGTGTTTGTAAGGCAATGACGGTTGCCCATCGCCTTCCATCAGGCTATTCTGTGTTTTCTGCAGAGCTTTTGGCTCTCGGTTTGGCGGTGGAGTGGATCCTTGGCCACGCATTTCATTATCTTTAGTGATTCCATGAGTGCCCTGGAGTCCTTGGCGAATTACAATCCTCGGAACCCCTTGACACAACGTGTCCAAGCTTTGCTTTCCCGCTTGCCTGGCCAGCGGAAAACCGTGCTTTTCTGCTGGATCCCGGGCCATGTTGGGATAGGTGGAAATGAGCAAGCGGATTCTGCAGCAAAAGGGGCCCTTTCTTGCCCTCTCGGTAGGGATCTCAGGCTTGTTCCCTCGGACGCTTTTCCAACTCTGCGTCTGAGGTTACATGCTTTTTGGCAAGCCTCGTGGGATGGACAGGACGGTAATAAGTTACGGGCCATTAAAGGCACTGTCGAGGAGTGGCACTCAGCGTGTCGCCGCAGTCGCCGTGAGGAGGTTGTGTTGGCCCGTTTGCGAATTGGTCACACCAGACTTACTCACTGTTTCCTTTTGCGGGGGGTTGACCCTCCTGAATGTTCTTGGTGTCGACGGCCACTTACGGTCCGGCACTTACTTGTTGATTGTCGCCATCTTGATGGTGTTCGTCGTCGGTTCCATCTTCCGCATGACATTGCGCGTCAGTTGGGCGATAAGTCTGTCCTCCTGTCCGGTGTTTTTCAATTTTTGCAGGAGGTACAGATGTATGACAAGATTTAGATTAGGGGTTTGGATAACATCTCTGTAATGTGTGGTGCAGTGGCAACCCGGACCACTGCACTGTGACTGAGGTTGGCGCTAATGACCAAGTTGTCGACGCGCCATTAAGCCTCAATCCCCCCCCCCCCCATCGTGGGTTGTAATTGAGAGCCTACACTTTCACCGTGGGTTAAACTGATAACGTACATGTTTACTGTAGGTTATGATAAACTGATAACCGACACTTTTACTGTGGGTTATAATTGACAACATACACAGCAAAAGTGTAGGTGATCAATTATAACCCATGGTGAAAATGCAGATTATCAATTTTAACTCACAGTAGAAGTGTAGATTATCAATTATCACCCATGGTTGATAACCTACACTTTCACCATGGGTTATAATTGATAACTTACACTTCTACCGCGGGTTATAATTGATGACCTACACTTTACCAAGGTGGGTTGTAATTGATAGCTTACGCTTTCACCGTGGGTTATAATAACTGATGCCCTACACTTTTACCAATGGTATAATCGACAGCCTGCACTTTTACCATGTAGGCCGTCAGTTATAACCTGGATGAAAGGTGATCAGTTATAAGATATGGTAAAAATGTAGGTTGTCATTATAACTCATGGTTATCAAAATTAACCCAATGTAACGTTAAATCAATGGCAATGTGATTGTGTTAGCATGATGTCACTACCACCTGTGTTTTAGGGCAAAGAAGTAAGCATTTTGGCATATATGCTGCACACACAGAAAAAAAGAAATGTTCTAGAATGTTTGGAACATTCTTCATGAGTTGAAATTGCAATGGTAAAATGGACATGTGTCACAGAATTGCACGGTATATATTACGTTCAGGCTAACACATTCAGGCTAATAATTTTCAAACACTTTGCTTTATTTTAATAAAATCATAAAACAAATCTCTTCCAACTTGTAGAGGTCATAGCGGTAATGCCTAATGTTTTCTCAGCTTACTGCATGTCATCGTCGGAGTGCTTACATTTAAATGATTTGATGAAGGATGAAAGTGATGTGTTAGCACTAGTTTTGATTCTGATTTTTCCTGAATAATGACACACACCAACTGGTTCAGTTTGTTACGTTGCAGACAAATTTCTCAAACTTTCTCACCTACAAGTTTTTCCTGAACTTTTAATATATGTGCTTTTTTTTTAAAATTCTCGAGTCTAACATGTTTCTTAGAACATTTTGCGTCTTTCTAATGTCTTTGAAGAAAAAAGATTTCTCTTTTCTGCTGTCTAGACTTTGGTAAAACTTGCGCGATCCACAAGAAAGGCTGATTTCTTTTTCGTGATAAAACCTTAATTTGAAATATTTATGGTGGCATTAAAGATGTCAGGATTTAATTTTTATCTTTCATTTTGTGCCCGTGTACGAAACAGACACTAACACGTACCTAATCTTTTTTTAATCGATTTCGCGGTTAGTTTTTTTTGCTCGAACATGGAAGAGCTTTTAGTGAAAAACGAGACGATATACATACCACCTTTATTTGCTGCTTGACGTAACTGTAGTCTGAACAGAAAGAAACTAAATTCGTTAAATTTAGAGTAGGTTTTGTTGGCAACCATAAAAAAAATAGTTATGTCTTTTGGTATTTTATTTGAAGTTGAATGCTGAGGCACACATAAACTTTGAACAACCATAGTGTTAACGTATAAATGGAATTCACATAGCAGCAAAAATACTGTACGTGATCATTTTTAAAGAAGCTTCACACACATCCCAGATCAGATATGAACGGGCATAGTAGCGTTACTGACAAAGACGTAAACACTCGATAGTTGGACTGCCAAGGATCTGAAAGTTTGAAAAGTTTCTCTAAAGCTAACAGAAGTTGCAGGCTAAAAATCAAAACGTTGCAACTCACTGAGAAGCCCGTGTACTACTCACAATCTTTGGAAGCTCATTCGATTTCTCGTTGCTTTATTTCATTACAACCGTCAGTTAAAAATCAGGTTCCATGTACAAATGCCACTTCTAGATGACTTAAAGCAAGTAATAAAAATAAACTAACAGTACATAGAGCTGCTTAACTAATACAGGGTGTTTCATCTCAAGTGTTAATGCCCAATATCATCCCTAATATTGCAGATACGTCGAACATGGCCATGGAATACGTTGCAACATCTGCAACATCAGACGGTTAAACCGAAAATGACCTTGATGACCGATTTCAAGGTCAACAAAAAACTAACTCCGGAAGTAGCAGATATAGGGGCATGATGTAAATTGCAAACTTGTAGAGGACGAAGACATGACCTCAACAAAGCAAACAGAACATAAATCGGTTCAAATGTTAAAGAGATACAGTAAAAACAAAATGGGTCTTGCAACCCCATTGGAGGACTTGACCACAACCTTCCCTGAGGTAGAAACACAGACAGGCACCACTGTAAGTACAGCAAAAGATTAGCAGGCAGATCTGGTGGATCCATGAGAAGCCTGTTTGCATTAATCCCTGAGGTAGATATTTCCTATTAGTGCCTGCCTGTGTTTCTACCTCAGGGTGGGTTGCGGTGGAGGGCGTGAGGAAGTGGCTGTTTGCTAGATATATTTCAGCTAGTTATATTTTAAACCAGTTATTACAGCATTTTTTTTGCCTTTTGACCCCTTGACTCACAACGCAATGATAAATTTTATGTTCGTTCGGAAGGCAAAAAATTAAATGCCAGAGGCCAACAAATTTTAAGAGGTTCATAATATGTAACACTGCAAGCTTTGGGCTGCCTACCTGCAACCTACATGCTCCTCACACCGATCTTTTCGCTTTGCTGCATTTGCTACAGGGGAAGGTAGCAAAGAGATCAGTGTGAGGAGCTATATACTGCTATTGGGCAGTCGAAATCTTGCAGTTTATTACTTAAGACAGTGGAATGTAAGTTTACTGCATTAATAATTTATTGCACTATAGAGCAACGAGGCTCTCGGACACGCCACAGTAATCAATGGCTTTAGGAAGGAAACTAAAAAAAGAAAAATACTAACAGCAAACCTATTTAGCTCTTACAAAAAAACTGAAACTATTCCTTAAATAAAAGTAGGTAAAATGCGTAAAAGACGAATGGAACTTTGTATGTATATCTACCTCGCCTACGTAGGAAAACGCACACGGGGAGGGAGAGGGGGGGGGGGAGGGTGCAAGCCCCTTCTCTCATGGTAAAGTGCCCTTTTTTGGAGTAACGATGCTTGTCAAAATCGCTAAATTTCTGGTACAAAAAAGGGTTAAGTAAAAAAGAAGTGCAAGAACGAGTAAAGAATGGTAAAAAAGAGGGAGAAAGGGAAAAACCACTAGAAAAAATCGTTCTCAGGAAAAAAAAAACCTACTGGGCTCTTTCACTAACAGTTTATCCTGCCCTTTCGAGGATCTGTGCACGTTCCTGCGACTAAAGTCAATAAACTATTATAAACAATTTCTTGGACAAATAGTTTGCGTAACGTATTTTTGTGCTAGCCAGATTAAATTTTTTTCCCATTACCATCATGGGGGATGCTGTAAGTCTACGATGACAAAAACTCGTAAAATGAAGACGATAAAAACTTAAAAGCATCCTTATAAAACGCCTTAATAAGAGTAATACCTCGACGGCCATTGCCTGCCTCTCCACTCGATGCAAATAGGGGTCAGCACTGGAGGCGAGGCGTGCAGGGCAAAGCCACTTCACACTTGCGCATAAATAGTTAATAGAGGAGTCGACTGGAAGGTGAGTGGAGCTAGCTTAGCTTAGAGCTCTTGTGTGCCGCCGAATTTAGCACCAAGCCACAACACCAGGTTGTTAACCAGGGAAGGTTGACCTTTACTGCGGAATGACGTCAAGATGGAAGGAAGATGGGAACGTAAAATCGATCCATCGTTGCGATGGGAAAAGGAGTAGAGGGGGAAGGGAGTGGGTGGGTGGTGGCGAGGAAGAGAAGACTGTGTGTGCAGCAGGACCCAAGAAACCAGGGCCCTGCCCTGACACCTTCCCCCAGCGGACAAAGCCTCGAGCATAAAAGTGCGAAGCCGAAGAGAAGCGTTGCGAAGGCGGGAGCAATAAAACACGCTTTTGTTGGAAACATAAAATGATGGCGCTAGCAAAGGGAGAATTTCACACCTCTATCCTGTACAAGCGATCTGTCAAAAGAAAAGGGAAAGATGAATTGGTTTTGGGCCCTGCCTCTGCTGGCTGCTTCTGTTACTGCTTGCTTTTTTTTTGCAGACATGGAAAGGTGTTCTAAAAACCAATCTTATCCGAGCAGGTGAGGTAAGATGAAGTGTTGGTGGGGGGAAGGGGACGGAGGGATGTAAAGCTGTGACGATTGTGAAGACGACGTTGTTTTATTGGCGGTAGGTGCAAAAGTTGGCAGCTGTCTGCTTTGCAGTGTTTTCGAGAACCTGTACATCTAAAATTTAGTTTAATCGAGAAGAGGTGTGGAGTGAAAATGCAAATGGTAACGGGGGATTGTCTATCTGCTAATGCTCGGGGTGATTTTCGTGTCGTTTATACGAAATCGCTTTCCAAAGTTTGAATACGGATTATATATATATATAAGTTATCTGGATAGGAAAGACGTTAATGTTATCGTTCGATCTTGATGGGCAACAGATTAGCGTGTGTCTTAATTAATAGGTTTTGGAGGCCTGAATGTTTAGCACGTCTCGCAGAACTAAACTGTAACATAGTTAAACAATTTTTGGAAGCTTTTTCATTGCTAGAGAAGCAATATTGGATCAATAAATAAGCGTTCATCTTAGCATGGAACTCTAAATAAATATAGATGGAAACCTATTTACGCTGCTTTTTGGACTTATATGTCAGACTGCCTGAGCGGGGAATCGAACCCACAACCTTTGACACCAAAGGCCGAGGTCCTACCACTGAGCCATACTGACACGGCCTAATTATTGGCCATGTCAGTACGGCTCAGCGGTAGGACCTCAGTCTTTGGCTTTCCGACTTTAATGGAACTCCAATAAATACATCCGGACGAAAAGAATTAGCATTCCCCGTACAACGTGAGTTTGTTTATTTATATTCTCAGTTTCATTTTGCTTGAATTTCAGATAAGTTAAATATTTAAACGAAAATTGCTCTTGAGTGCAAACATCCTCTTCAAATAGCCGCAGCTAATGTACGCAAATAAAATCATGTTTGAGTTATAAGCACCCACAACGTAAACTATACTTGAGTGGTTCATCACTTTTGGAATGAACTATAACTTTCATATCACCATTTTAATTTTTCCTTTCTGATAAATACTGAAGCGTAGCAGCTAAAAAGGTGATATTTGTGAACTTTTTCACTCGATAATCCGCTCTTCAGATTACCCCTTCATCCATCTGAAGGCAAGTGATGTAAATGAAGCAGTGAATAAAGCATCACCTAATTTTTACATGTAAAATGTGTCAATGAAAAATCTTGCTGTTATTGTCGGGATAAAGTTTCCCTCAAGCCTAGCAACCGTTTTACGAAACGGATCTTCTGCATCATCACAGGCTTCAAAAGTAGATAACAACGTACTACTCAAACTATTGTGGATTGAGTCGAGTTAAGAACTGAACATTTTGAATACAAACGTGCAAACAGCACCCCAAATTACCACACAAACTCTCATCAACTATTCCAAAATTAATTTTAACTGTAAACTCTTATTTACACGTGTAACCAAATCCACATAAAAATGCACATATTTTCATGTAATCTCACACATAAAGATTTCAAATTTAGGTTTGGTGGAGAATGTGTGCTGATATGAGAGTATCTTAGGAAAATCGGAAACAAGCCAACAGCGAAAAACATACACTAGAAATAACGTAGTTCAGTAAGCCACCTTTATGCACTTACGTTTCGTCGGAGTGGCATGACCCGGATTCGAACCGGCTACCCAGTTCGCCCCCAGATCACTTGCATAGCGCCTTAGTCGCTATGGCCACATCCTCAACGGGCTAGTATTTTTTTTTTTTTTTTTTAGCATTTATTTTATATGAGAGTATCTTAGCTTTTGTTGCGATGGTGAAAATGGCTGGAGTGTGATCTAATGATTTATTATGGTTAAGGCGTAATTTACTGCGTTTATGAAATAACAACATTAACCAATAAACAAATATGGTAAGCTCATTTGCTTATTGTTGAAGGTGGGACCATAATTAACTTATTACACCATCATTATTTGTATCGTACTCTTATTTCCCAGCAGAGACGTCAGGAAGGATAAAAGTTGGAGGGGCATAAACCAGAAATTTACCGACATGATTTTCCATCTAGCCCAAAAAATTATGTAATTTTGCTGACTGATTTGCCATCTGGCCAAACATTGAGGGGGGGGG
>JAHWFP010040871.1:488355-517386 GCA_023313725.1 Lithobius niger
TCTCTGGTTCAACTCCATCCTTTGGTAGCAGAGCGTGGTTACGATCCACGGACACCTCTGGTTCAACTCCATGAAATTCATAAAAAATAATTCCTTTGAACTCTCATGCTAAAAATTTATGAAATATGAGAGACCGATGCTGTAGCTGGTAATTTGTGCGAACCACCAACAGACCATGAAGTCTTCTTTAACTTGGTTCCAGATCCGTAATCTAACTTGTTATATGCTTGGGGTAGTAAGTAAGCATAGAGGTCTGTATCCTGTTTTTATTTACAAGTAAGCAATCCTGAAATTTTGTAATCAAGGATTGTTGGCCCATTGTTTACATTGTTCTGATCAACAACCCATTTAAAAATTAACATTGCAATAATCCATGCACAAGAAGTTGAGTTGAATTACGTTTAGAGAGAGAGCGGTAACGCCTTCTGGGATATTTTGCATTGTAGTAGACGCCGAGGATGTTTATGGGAAACCTAAAAATATCAGGTTTTGTTGACTTGCAGTCTCCCTTAAAGTTGGTGGGAAAAAACCTTGGAAAAATCTCAATTGTTGTTACGGAGACAACAGCACTCCTGGGAGTAGAGTGCACCATAAAGTAACCAAGGAGCTAAAGAACAGTTTTTGTCTCTTTCTTTTGAGACGTATAACAGCACATCATTTCGTTACAGCTTACGACCACTTTGACCTCTTCGTCTTGCAATATGTCAGTCGAATGTGACTCAGAACGCAGGTGTCGAACAAAGGCACGTGACCTCAGCTCTAACAAGTCAATGAGAGACCAACTATTATCGTAAAGAACTCCATAAAACTGGAGGATAACGGCTAACTCGGTTCTCGACAAGACGATTAAGGTTGGGTCAAGGCGTCTTTTGACCAGCTATATTGGGCCGAACTTACGCTCGCTTGTTATTGTCTCGTGGTGCAAAAGAAAGGGAAACTGTTTTGGTCGAAGACCAAAAGACAAGTGTACACAAACGACTGTGACAAATCAGCGTCATCTTTCCCACTATATGGCACAACGAGAAAATGGTGTGAATTCAAGAAACATTAAATTTCAGTTCCACAGAAAGGCGGCCTGATTCACTTTTTCCTCTGTGAGGAATGTAGTAATAAATAGCATAAATTCAGGAAATTCCAAGTTATTCGTGGAAAGCATTAAGAACTTTTACGGTTCATGAAAAGTCTCGACGGACCTCAGTACTCGCCCCACTGCAGAATGAAGAGAAAATGGTAAGAATCCAAAAATATCAAGTTGGTAACAGAAAGATTTAGGATTTTTCACGGCTTGGGAAAGTTATGGCACAGGCTTACTTCCGTCCTCCCACTGTGATGGATGTAGAGATAATGATGGAAAATTGGGGAAACATTGAATTGGTAAACAAATTCCGATACAAGTGCTGAGGGCATTGGTGGCAACATGTCGGTGGAGGGCAGCTCTCCAACTGTGTTGACTTTTTTTTGAAGTTGTGGAAATTGGGAAAACGAATTGGTAAAGGAGAGGTTACGACATATTATGATTAAGGGAAATCCCGGCGTACCTCAACTGACCCACTGTAGGGAAAGTAGAGGAAATGGTGGAATTACAGATGTTGTGAATTTTAAAGTTGTTCTTGAGTTGTGCTACAAAGTTTATAAGTTGTCGCTAATTGATTGCCCTTATGAATAAAGCTTTGCTTTCCCGCTTGCCTGGCCAGCGGAAAACCGTGCTTTTCTGCTGGATCCCGGGCCATGTTGGGATAGCAGGGAATGAACAAGCTGATTCTGCTGCGAAAGGGGCCCTTTCTGGCCCTCTCGGTAGGGATCTCAGCCTTGTTCCCTCAGATGCCTTTCCAACTCTGCGTCTGAGGTTACACGCTTTTTGGCAAACCTTGTGGGACAGACAGGACGGTAATAAGTTACGGGCCATTAAAGGCACTGTCGAGGAGTGGCACTCGGCGTGTCGCTGCAGTCGCCGTGAGGAGGTTGTGTTGGCCCGTTTGCGAATTGGTCACACCCGACTTACTCACTGTTTCCTTTTGCGGGGGGTTGACCCTCCTGAATGTTCTTGGTGTCGACGACCACTTACGGTCCGGCACTTACTTGTTGATTGTCGCCATCTTGATGGTGTTCGTCGTCGGTTCCATCTTCCGCATGACATTGCGCGTCAGTTGGGCGATAAGTCTGTCCTCCTGTCCGGTGTTTTTCAATTTTTGCAGGAGGTACAGATGTATGACAAGATTTAGGTTAGGGGTTTGAATAATATCTCTGTAATGTGTGGTGCAGTGGCAACCCGGATCACTGCACTGTGACTGAGGTTGGCGCTAATGACCAAGCTGTCGACGCGCCATTAAGCCTCAATCCCCCCCCCCCCCTTATGAATAATTTCTTTGCTGATGGTTGTCAAATAATCTTGTCATTGTTTTTACTTTTTGTTTAACAGGGTTCGCATTCATCAACTGGATGTTCGTCAGTCCTGTGTGTTCATTACATACGATTGTTGTTACTCTCATTTCAGCATTTTTGTACTCTCGAGCTGAGTTTATGTATGATGCATTCTTACATAAATAAAATTGTTTTGATCAGGGTTCCGACGAAAGTTACGACCAAGGGTTCCAACATGAGTTTACACGAGGTTCTCTCACTCTCTCTCTCTTTAGTTTGTTTCAGCAATGGCTGAACTTAAACAAATTTTAGGCTTACTGTTTTACTTCTAATGCCTTAAAGTAGAATCATCATTTTTCTGCTGCTTTCATCGTGTGTGTAGCCACATTCACTACTATTTACTCAAGCTATGAAACAATTTCTCAGGTCTGTATTAAAGGTGTTAGTTAGCTTAGCAACTCACCTTTAATTCACAGAGAACTACAGCCCAGATAACACCAGTTATGATTGCTGGTTCGCCAGTCGCTGATCAGTTGTCGTTAAGTTCTGTAGAAAAGCTGATGGAGACATGTGTCATGAACTAATCAAATTATTCATATAAGCGCAAATTGTGATCTCAAGTTGAAGCTTTATTAGGGATCCCCGAGTCAGTCCAAATTTTGTTTCTCCGGTGTGCGAAATCGCGTAAACAGAAATCGTCCAGCAGGCAAAGAAAAGGTTTAATATTTTTTTTTTCCAGGGAGAGTCATGGCCGACTCCACAATTCACGCTGTGTTCACACTGTAGAGATAAATGGTGTAAATCCAGGAGAAGCCAAAATGTCCTGAAATTTGTGCCCTGAACGACTTAGTTTAAAAACTGGACTGAACACTCACCACTCGTATTTTTAAGTAAAAACTTTTTCATCAAAGGAAAGAATGTAAAAAAAAAAAGAACTTTATTTAAAAGGTGTATGTCGCAAACATTGCATGTAATCTTGGGCTATGTGATGTCACGACGAAAGCTTGTGGACATGATGCTCCAGTTTCGTCTGACTATGGTAAAGACTTCACCAATGTTCATAACGCACACGTCTCCCAAAACTGTTCCCGGATATCCCTTTATGATGCAAATCGAGCCACTTCAAAACTAGCTGCAGGCCTGAATAAGTTCACAAGCAGTTCCTAATTTCATGTTTTCAAAACTTTAATTTTAATAACATAACTTTGGGGTTTTGGTGGTGAGAAAAGTTATTTGTCGAGCCCGCAGCCGTCTTCGTAACATTGCACATTTCACTTGTCAAGCTTTAGGCGTATACTGGACGACTGTTTTCCGTTTTGTCTCAGACAATGCGGTTTCTTTTCTCCTCTCGAGTTTCTCTTGCTCTGTCTTGGGTACAAACACAAACGAGAACATCTAAGCCGGCCAAAAGGCAATTGCTACAGCTTGACGTCCGGGGCTGTTTTGTCGTCTTAGTCGGGAGCTGTGCGAGCGTACAGCAAGCAGCAAAGCCATAAATTATACGCACTAAAGAGAGTGTTTACAAGGAAAAATGAAAATTTCATCAGTCTCTCGCATACGCAATGAGGACCTTGCAGCAAACGGGGGACAGTAGGGTCAGTCTCGAAAGCGAATTACGCATCTGGCTGACACTTGGATGCAGGCGTTGCAAGAGGAACGCTCTCCGGCAAGGGGCGGGGGTTGGGGAGTTGTGGAGGGGGGGGGGAATACAGGCCGTAGCTTCTACTACTATGGCATGAAAAGTTTTAAGAGTGAGCTACTAGCCCGGTTTGACGCTGTTCCAGTAGTACTCTTCACGTGACGCCTCGATCAAAATGTCACACAAATTAGCGGGGCGTTGAATGTTCCCTCACTTCTGCAGGCGTTCATTAACGCCTGCAAGCTGTGCACGAGCACAAACATGCACACACACACACATTGGAACGCAGGCGGGCGGGCCTTCGAGCGGTTTGGAACTCCCGTCGTACGGAATGACGGCAGTAAAACGAAGGAAGGAAAGCTTATTGCAAAATTTACTTCTCGTACACTTAAAAGACTTATTATCCAACTTCATAAAAAAAAGCGGGGATAAGGGTGAAACCTTGTAAAAATTGTACATCCTCTTTCTACCCCTTTACGTGAGGCGTATATAATAATGAAAACAAATTCATGGACATAAAAACGTTTACGATGAGGTTGTATTTTATAACTCGTATATTTTTTTTTAGATAAAATTGTGCCTGCTTTCAACGTAATTTCGTGAAAATCACTTCATTATTTCCCCTTGATGCCAGACGCCGAAAAGCTGCTTTACGTAAAACGCTAGCTTAAAGAAATGGGAACGTTGGAGAAAAGATAAGATGCAGGTATGACGTGCATATTACGTTCCAGTCCGTCGTAATGGCGTGGAAAGATAGATTCTGATCGGAATGAAGGCCCCCCCCCCCCCCACGGGGGGCAATAAATGATGACAGTATTAAAGTGAAGGGGAAAGTGATTATTGAACCGTCTGCTCCATGCTAAAAGTGAGGAAGGGTATCGGATGTGTTGAAAGCAATCATCTCACGGTTTTTACTGGAAGCAATTTTCCGACCCTATTTTGACCATTCGCAAATTAGATTTAACCCAAACTTCGATCCCACGCTTACGAATTCGGGTAGTTTGGTATTTTTTGAGTTTGTCTGGCGTTAGCCCCGTCAGTGCAAGAACGTACGCCCACCCAAAAAAGGAGAAAATAATGTGTCCAACACTGAATCTCTACATTTACAGGGGTTGTTTGAGAACGCGATAGAGGCGAGCAAAGTAAGTCGAGTAGGCAGGGGTTTGCGCCCCACCCAAGAGAATGCCAGATCGAACCCCGCTGCCGAAGTACGTACCCTACCCATGGAAGATTAACACAGGATTTAGTAAATATCAAGAAACGAAGAATTAACGTACGTTGTGGCTATTTCATTCAAAACTTGGTTAACCCGGTCGGTGCCAGGAATGTATGCACAAGCAAATACGCAAAAAATAACAAAAATAAGTGTATTTTTAAAACATGCAGAACAAGAACTTCGACACAAAGAGTTGAAAGAGTAAGAAAATGGTAAACAAATCTCTTACTCGCCTGGGTACTTTATTTTTTTTTTAAAACATGAATTTTCGGCCCAGTCATGGGGTGGGATCTTTAACGAATAGCGTAAGAGTAACAAGTAAGGAATATTCCAGTCCAACATCTGCGCAGTTCTAACTGTGTAAGCCCGTTACCAGTCAGAACTGCACAGTACTTGAACTGGAACACTCTTTACTTGTTATTCTTAAGCTACCCCCCCCCCCCTCCTTCTTCCTTCGGGCTTCTAAGCATTTTAGATCGTAATTTTTCTGCTAGAAATTGACTAAAAGCATCATTCATTCAATCAATGTTTGACTAGGCGACTGTATTACATTATTAAAAAGGACTCGGGGAGGTAAGTTTTTTTTGACGTTAGGGCACAAGACACATTTTCATACGAAAAAATTGGTAGAGCACCCCCCCCCCCCCCCC
This sequence comes from Lithobius niger, assembly GCA_023313725.1. Lineage (NCBI taxonomy): Eukaryota > Metazoa > Arthropoda > Chilopoda > Lithobiomorpha > Lithobiidae > Lithobius > Lithobius niger. The sequence continues at coordinate 494,222 of JAHWFP010040871.1, forward strand.
CCATTATTAATACGCCCCTGTGCAACAGAATTATACCCTTTGTTCCACCTTTCGTACAGAGTCCTGACTCCATGCGCTCACTTGTAGGACTGGTGCCCGTTATTATTTTTGCGGAAAACGTACATTAAAAATTACTCTGTGTTGGTCTTTACCGAATAAATTGGTGCGAAAAATACGCCTTGTTCTGCGTGTATGCGTCAATTCTGGAGTATGCTAGTCCGTTTTGGTCTCCGTACTTTGTGAAGGATATCAGATTGGTTGAGATGGTGCAGAGATCCTTCACGAAATACTTACGCGGTTGTATAAACATGACGTGGGGGGGGGGGGGTGGATTGAAGCTTAATGGCGCATCGACAGCCAGGTCATTAGCACCAACATGACGTATACACAACAATTATCATATTTAAACCTCGAATCAATTCAACGCAGGAGGCTGGTGGCTGATCTCTCTCTTACGTTGTCCGTGTTGGTGGGGGGTGGGGGTTATTGACGTGGACCCTAAACTATACTTTGAGGTGCGGGGAAACATGTTCACCAGGGGCCACCGTCTTAAATTAACGGTACGTACAACAACAACAACAAAAATTAAGCAAGATTTTTCTTCTCTAATAGGGTAGTTGGACCATGGACAGCCTACCCCTGATTGGTCGAAGAATAAATAAGATGGAAAGCAGATGGCTTAACAAGAGTCAAGTAACTGCAGATCAAAACCTATTTACGTTGCCTTTTTGGACTTATATGTCGGACTACCTGAGCAGGGAATCGAACCCACAAAGGTCGTGGGTTTAATTCCCCGCTCAGACGAATCATGGACAGCTCGTCCCCGGACATTTCGTCCCCGGACATTTCGTCCCCAGACAATTCGTTCCAAAGTTCGTCCCCCATTTTTTTTCACAACTTTCTTAGCCAAGCAGACGTTACAAACCACGAACAATAAATAAAAAAAGAGCACCTACATTTTTACTGAAAGGGTGCTGAACCTAAAAACCGACCAACGACTGGCAAATATCAAACTTTAAATTTTGTGTTTAGAATTGGTGGCGCCCTCCAAATGACGAATTATCCGGGGACGAAATGACCGGGGACGAACTTTTTGGAACGATACCGCTCAGGCAGTCTGACATATAAGTCCAAAAGGCAACGTAAATAGGTTTGCATCTGTAATTATTTGGGCGAAGATGAGAATCTGGGCTGTTTTAAGTGGGGTATTAAAAAGGTGGAGCTTCACAATTTAATAAATGTTTTTAATCTTTATTGTGTTTTATTTTGGTTTAAATTTAGTATCTTGAACTGGTGTAAATGAAATGCAAACTTTACTTCCTGTTTCTCTGTATCTTGTTTCTTGTAGGTAATAAATCTGTGTTTTTAATTGGCAAGAAGAAGTGTTTAAGCGAACTTAAAACGAGGAAAGCATTTCGTTTTTCGAGCCAAGGCCAACCGGAGTGGAAATTGCGTATCTTGTCTCCCGACTTTACGTCAGTTTTCACACGTGCCAGGAAGTTAAAGCCTCTTATCACTGATTTTGACACTGATTTTAGTGATCTTCAGCGATCTTCAGGGTGTATAGTGTTAAGAATGTTCGAAATTTTGTCAACCTGTTATTAGTTAACACCGAGTTTTTGTATATAACATTGTGTGCTTGAATGAAGCATCTTTATAGCATACCAATTACGCCTGCATGTTTTTTCTGCTCATTTTAATTTTATCTTTATAGGAATTATGCTAATTTTGTGGAGAAATAACGTGTCGAATTTATTAGGGGTCGGGTAAGCTTTAACATTTGTGAAAGGTCTGATTTACTGCCTTTTAATTACGTTTGTTCCGTGTCAGATATGTTTAAGCCTAACATGTTTGATTTCGTAGCGGTGAATTGAATGGGCGTTTGCGCGTCAAGGTTTGTACGAATTTACAGGTGTAAGCTAGCTAGTACTAACCATTTAAATAGTGAGGTAGTTAGAGAACGTTCAGTGGACGTGCTGAATAAGGTCATTCAGGGTCAGAGAAGAAAATCCTAGCCAGTTTGATAGGGACTAAAAATGTACCTCCGTCTAGATTCTTAACTTCCCACTTGCATAGATTTTAGTCCCATGGTTTGAATTAGGCCTCCCCCTCTTTGCTATTTCGACAGTCTATTTCTCACCCTACACTATTTGTTAAAGGGATGTACCTCCCAGCGCCATTTTTCTCGATCCTCCACATCAAGTACGGCCCCAAAGGTCTATATCCTTACCGTTAGTCTTTCCCTTGCTAAAAATCCTTTTTTAAATGTGGCGTCTAGGAGATTTTCTGTGAATATAATGAAACTTTATTTACTAACGATCCGTCACTAAATCATGCATTGCGCGCGTACAATAATCATGACGTTTCATCTCTGTCTGTACATCTACTAATTTTCTAATAATTACCATGAGGTCTAAAATCTAATAGACTAATGCAATTAAAATTAATTATTCCAATAGATCGCCGAAGCAAAATTAAAAGACACTAGCCTAGAAAATTATTAATTGTGATTTTAAAATACGAGAATCATTCAGGTTCGTGACGACACAATCAAATGGGTTCACGCTAGCTGGACTATTAGGCGCAATGCCAATTGAGACAGTAGCTACGTTTTCGTTGCGAGGAACGAAGCTACCGTCTCAGTTGACCTTAGCTGTAGTAAATACGCGAATGTGATCGTCGCGTGGGTGTTGTGAGGCAGGCGGAAGGTTATAAGGCAGGCGGTATGTTGCTTTAAAGGCTTTTAGATGTTTTCCAAATAAAACGTCTACAGATGTTTTGTGTAATGTACTTAAAATGTGTTGATTTTAAAACACTGCGTTGACATTTTCTTTTTGTTTACACAACCTGGAAGCTTTACCAAAACAATGGAGCAGACCACAGTCAAGACCCCAGTTTACTTTCCGACTTTTTTCCCCCCACATTAAAAAAAAAAACAAAAGAAGAAGAGGACGACGAAAAGAAAAGTACCAGTCAATGGCCGACAGCGAGCCCCTTGGCCGACATTTTTCTTTGTGCGACTCGACGGTTAAAGGAAGGTGGGAGACTTGGCGTCCCCAAACGGTTGCATCTGCCATGGCTCTGAAACGACCTCGTAACACCCGCGCTTTTATAGAAACTACTTTAAACAACAATATAGCTTAGTAAGAAAAGCTTTTACTGGCCAGAAGTGGGTAGGTAACGCTCCGGTAAAAGGAGCTCTCCAAGCAGTTAGAGCTCCGATTTTTATTATCCAGGTTTAAAGACGCAATGAAAAAATATATCCTTCACAAGTGGCTGTAAAATAAGGGATGAAGAATGGAAGTTTAAGAGGGTTTACGGTGTTATTTAGGCGATTAATTTTCAGTAAAACCGCCGTTCCTGCCTTTCTTCAAAAATTGGAAGTGCTCAAAATTAACATAACATAATACGGGTTTTGTCGGTAAATATCTTGTTTTACGGCGTTTGCGCACCATCGAAGACAAAATGCAGTAAAAAAGGTGATATACGGCGGGGCTTAGTATAATAACCGAGGTTTTTGTTGGTACAGGCGCTTCAGTAAGCGGCTGCTAGTACGGCCTGCATCGCTAAAGTAGACGTAGTTTATGTTGGCCATTGCAGTGATGCAGTGTAATTGCCAGGTCTTATCCCTTGCAATCACCTAGCGTTATCAAAAAATAGGTCGGATTAGGCCAGTGGAGGGGAGGGGAATTGAGGTTTAATGGCGCGTCGACAGCTATAGGTAATTAGCGCCAACCTCAGTCATAGTGCAGTGGTACAGTTATAGGAGAGTTTGGTACTGGAGGAAATACCTATAGAAACAAGCTAGGGAGGGGATCGCTAATTAAATGGCCGTAAAGGGGGGGGGGTTGAGGCTTAATGGGGTGTCGGCAACGAGGTCATAAGCACCAATCTCTGTCACAGAGCAGTTGTCCGGGAGGTTCCACTCGTGATTTTCCTATGACTACGTACACTGGGGAAAAATTACTTAGAATATACTTGGCCTTTTTAGACCCAGCTTAATAAATAATTCACTAATAACCCTAACTATAGGCCTAATAATATAAATATAGGTCTATTAACACATATGTTGGCCTAATAACACAAATGTTGGCCTGAATACATGGGCCGACGTTCAGTAGATTACCAATACAAGGGACGAGGGATGATCGTATAACTGGAAAATTGCGTAATCGGAAGAACGTATACAGTGTAACAATATAACGGAAAACCGTCCAACACGAAATTCGTATTAAATCGTCTAACGTCCCTGCGTCGCTCGCGCTGCTGTGCTCCCCGCGGCTGTATACATATCACATCAGAAACTGCAACCATATTATTGCCCAGTTAGACGTTTATCTAGTATAAGATTATCCGTAATACGATATTCCGTTCAGATGATTTTCCAAATTTTTTTTTTATTTAGGCAAATATTAGACAGTTACCCCATTACACGATTTACCAGTTACACTTTCGTCCGACGCTGAGATTACCAACATACTACTCCCGTCTTCCCTAGGAAAAAAAAGGAAGTCCAGGTGTTAATTCTGCTCACGATCCAGCTCTTAGCATTAATAATGCACTGCATTTACCTGGAGCTCCATTCCATTGGGAGGGAATGCCTTACTGTCGTTACACTCTGAAGATGTTGCGCACCGATAGCATGCTTCGTTGTACACATGCGAGTCAAAGAGTACACATGTAAGTCAAAGAGTACACAAAACGTGTACTGCGAGTACATAATTCATGAGGCGGCTTAGTTAGTTAGTACAGTGACGTATATTTCCTGCACATAGAGTGTAGGCTGATGGAATTTACAAAGTCTGCTTAGAACCAACCCTGTTTACCGATGAAGTGACCGAATAGTTGTTCCGCTGGAGCCGGTTTGTCTGAAATGTCTCGGTCATAACTAAAAAACAAACAGATGCTAGTCAAACCAAACCAAACCAAACCAAACCAAAGTCTCGTAGCAGAAATGAAGCAACCGCAACGACCCCCGGAAGGGTAACAATGAAAACGTGTGAGTGTGTCAATTCTTTGGCATGAAGTTGAAACTGGAACGTTGTTGCCCTGAAAAGAAGTTGAAATTGGCACATTGTTGCCTCGACTAACAATTTGTTCTAACAATTATCCTTCTATAACTAAACACCGTGGTAATCTCAAGAGCAAGTATTACATGACGTCATGCACACTTCTTTTTCACATGGTACGCATCGCTTAAGCCACAGCGAAAGACTGGGAGTGGGGAGGGGGGGGGGCAAAGTGAGCTGTTACCATTAAGCATACGATTACGCATTAACTGAACCTAGAAGAGAACAAACAAACAAGCACGGGACCCGGGAGCTGGGTACGTGTTCAACTACGTATAGCAAAGAAGAGAATGGGAAGGAAACCAAGAGGAGAGGGAGAGGACGGGATAAAAGGAGGAGGGGAGAGAAGAGGGAGAGGATCGGCGGAAAAGGGGAGTGTTACACAAACAAAAATCGACTGTTGCAGTGAACGATCAGGCAGCACCGAGCAAATATTGGGAAACAACCACGGGTCAAAAAAATCCCCGGGCGAAGCCGGGTACGATGGTAGTTATTGTATAAACGTAAATGAGTTGTAGCGCTGTAACCAGTTGTTTACTGCAGCTGGCTTGTAGTTTTCCATCCATTTCTGAGCTAACGGCTTTGTCCAACCTAAAAAAAAAGTATGTTACTCGCTTCCATTAGAAAGGAATTTCGAGACCATACACATTACGAGAAAGGAATTGTGTAGCAGATATAACCAGGAGAAAGGGAATTTGATAGAATGTGTACCATGAGAAAATGATTTTGAGAGCGTGTACACCAGCAGAAGAATTAAGGAATGCATTTTGTGTGAAGCTTAAACGACAAGCAAATCTGCACGTTGGAATAGAATCGATACGAAATGTTCCGGCAATTTCGGAGGCAGCAGCCAGACAAATTGGCTTATAATGGTTCCAACATGTGCGTGTGTGACTTCTACTGCCTTTTTTCGAAATTCGATTAATTCTTGCCCTAAATCCGTCAATTGATTTAAAGTGGTTGCTTATAGCTGGTGTGGGAACTGCAGGGGGCGCGTTTATGCAGCGACTCGGCTTTGCATTCTCGCTAGAACTCAATCGCGATGGTAAAGGTGACATTGCCATGGTAACAACGCTAAATGGATCAGCTAAATCCGACATCGTTTGAGTAAATACTTGCAGTCTTATAATCCGTGCCAATAATATAAAGAATTCCTCATGACGAAACAATTTTACCAAACGCTTCTGAACTCACGTTATTTGCTGTTTTCGTTGCGAGGCGGCAGACATAAAACCGCCGCCATGTTGGAATTTGAGGTGATTTCTAGCTTCTAGCTGCGAGAATGCAAAAGCGAGTGGTTACATAAACGTGCCCTAACACAAGTGAGCGGATGTATGAATTTCACAAAAAGGTATTTCCTGCTTGCTTCGTCCATGTTATTAAGAAAGGCATTGAAGACACCTGGAGTCTTCTGTAGAACATTTGAATACTCCGTCGAAGAAGAGAAGCAGGGCCTCTCATAGAGACTTATTCACAAAATGGAGAAAGATAAAAAACGACGAACTGGTTCAAAAATGAAGAATTATTATTATTATTTTTTAATGAAAGTGTGCAGCAAGTTAAGAACGAACGGGGCAGGGGAGGGCTACTACTCTAGGTATGCATTAGGGACGGTGGCCTCATTTTACAGGTGTATGAAGCACGTTTATCCACTAAAAGTAAACCCTTTTCCTACCTTATTCCCTGATGTAGCTTTAGAGTTGGAATCCGCCATTCGTCTTTAAGCCGGCAGTATTCTATTCTTGTTATATAATAGGGCCTAAGTCGTACGGTATTTATACTGGCAGTTACTTGAAAACACCCCAAAGAACTTGCACATGAACTATATATATGCTTCAATAATATTTCGTCATCTACAAAAACTTGCACTCTTCTTAGCAAGGTCTACTTCAAAGTAAAATCTGGCGTATAAAGTACACGAATCACTAATATTTGACATCTTTTAAAATACATACAATACTGGGCGATGTCTTCTTCAAAGTAAAAGTTATAAAAAAAAAAAACATGTACCTTCCATTTCTCCAGCTCATTCTCCAACAAATTCTCATCACATTCCATCAAATGGCATCGTCAATTTCCGTAAATTAGTATTTCTGAATTAAGAAAATGTTATAAATTGTGTCGTAATATATTTGTACTGTAACATACTCATAATAACTAAAATTATACTTATTACTATAGCCTACATACATAATACGATAGGTTGTAGCATTATCGTATACTTCCGCAATCGTGCATGCAGTGAAAGACTTGTTCGCGAATAAAGCTGGATAATCTTAAGGCCTCTCTTTATTTTGTTAACTTTTTCTTTAAAATAATAATAAGTAGTTTATTATGACGGCTCGAAGTTCGTGGGGAACTTATGTGTGCCGTATAAGACAGATACAGTAGGTTAGCACATGGTGTGAATAATGAAAAGGTAATATTGAACACCACATTATTAGTCAAGTATTATTACGAACATAAATAAATACATAAAAGAGGCAGCAGAAATAAAAATTAAACACAACGTTTCAGTTTAAATATTAAAAGATACAATCATCACTGAATGTTTAATACCCAAAGCAGAAAGCTACAGAGCACTTTAGTAAGTTAATTAAAAATATAAACAGAGTAGCCATTAAGTGAAAGACGAAATCACGACGTTTCGGCTCCTAGCTCCGAACCGTTTTCAAGTGAAGGGTTTAAAACATGTCAAACAACTTAAAAATAAAAAATAAATTAATAAAACAACAGCAGAGAAGATGGGTCATGGTTATAAACTTTACAGGTCTTAAGGATCAGTGGTGCTGTTGTGAGGATTATTAATCCTTAATACTTTTCGTTTCATTCGACCGGCTTACTTGGATGAGTTAGGAGCTGACTTCTGGCACATTTTTTCGAATTGTGCCGACTTTTATTTCATTTAATTTTAATTTTTAAAGTTATATGGAACGTTACATCCTTACGACTTGCAAGGTTTGTAACCATTACCCATCTACTCTGCTGTTGTTTTATTGATTTTTAATTTATAAGTTGTTTGACATGTTTTAAACCCTTCACTTGAAAACGGTTCCGAACTAGGAACCGAAACGTCGTGATTTCGTCTTTCACCTGCACTTGATGGCGACTCTGTTTATATTTTTAAATGTTTAATTCCACATTTACTTTTTTTTTTATTTATATTTTATCAAGTCAGTCCGTAGGTCAGTCTGGACATTTATTTCTTAGTCGATTTCTTGATGAAACCGTAAAATAAATAAATCGTAAAACTAACGTGGATTTTTGTGTGCGGAAAGGAAGTAAAACGAACAGATGAACACCACAGTCCGTATTTGTCCCACAGTCATTTCGAGGCGTCTATCCAACCATTACCCTATTGAAACAGCCACGATGCCGTCTCCACCTCACCCATGGACGCCTCTTCCTGTGAATTGCATTTCGAATCAACGTCCTCTCGTAAAGAAGGATGCTGCGTGGTATGTTGTAGGGTTAGGCTTAAGGCAAGGCAAACAACTCCAAAGCCGAAACGCGAATCCGATTTGAAAGTTTCTCGCCAACCGAACGACCGACCACCATCACCTATGTACGCTCGCGCCAGCTAACATCCCCTGGATGTGAGATAGATTCCGACCGAACGGATGCCGAGCCAATGTAAACGCAGCTAGTGGCTGAACAAATGCGGTTGCGCCGCCAGTCAGCTAGCGCCAGGGTAAACCTAACGCCGTTGGCTGCCAGACTTGCGTTACTTGGTAGAAATGGGGAATTGTTATGGGTGGGGGAGGGGTAAACGAGGAGGGGTGGGGGCGTGAGGGGCAAAACGATCGATAGCGCAGGCGGGAAGCAGCCAAATCGAGAAGTTTTTGTTCCCGCTGTCGTGTTACTCCCACAATGGATCGCCGGCTGACAAATTACTCAGTTCGTAGGCGGAGGAACCATTGATTTGGGGGAGGAAAGAAAATAGTTCGGCCGACCCTCTCGCGTGATCCGACATTTGATCTTTTTCTTTTAATGTTCTTTTTTTTTTCACTTTTTTTTTGGGAATTGCATTCCCTTTTAATTCGCCATTGCAATTTGAACGGAGCAAAAAAAAAAAAAAATATTGTTGTGCGCTTGCGTTGTTCAATCTGGACTTAAGAAACTGGGCTACTTCGGCTCAAAAGGCATTTAGAAAACATTTTTTTTCCAGCTTTTTATGTATTCTTTTTGGAGAAGAAAGACTACAGTTCTTTTTTTTTTTTTTTTTGTTTGGGTTGGAAAGGTAGGATTTTCGTCATCGATTTTTGTGTCGACTAGTGATGTCAGGTTCGTGACATCGAATTTGCACGAGATAGCAAACTTAATTTTCTTCTGCACGTAGTTGAATGTTGCATTCGTTAAGAATTCCATGTTTGACGTTGGCTCTAACTGCCTCATAAAATCTAAAAAAAAAAAAAAAAAAACGGTTGACAGATCTCAGGAAAGTTGCATACCAGTATGAGAGAGTTATTTGCTTTGGTTTGTTGTATCGAGGGCAGCCCCGCTCCCCCTCCCGTATATGGCCGATTTTATAGAGCATTGTTGTGATTTACTTTGCATGAAAATACTGTGACGTCACACGTCAGCTAATTATTCTTAAAGGTCTTCACCAACTAAACACCCCCTGTTATCTGTCGTCGCCCACCTCCCAGTCGCCCAGACCTCCGAGTTTCCCACTACAGCTAGGTCATTAGCGCCAACCTCAGTCACAGTGCAGTGGTCCGGGTTGCCACTGTGCCACACATTACAGAGATGTAGACAAACCCCAAATCTAGATCATAATACACCATTCTGTACCCCCTGCGAAAATGAAAAAAAAAACCCGGATAGGAAGACAGACTTACCCAATTGACGCGCTAAGTCTGACGGAAGAGGAAAAGGGCGACGAACATAAGATGGTGACAATCAACAAGCAATTGACGGACCGTAAGTTACTTGAATAAAATGTAGATACATGAAGCTAAGTCATAAATAAACCATCAATAAAAATCACACTGTAGAAATAACACAGTGAAGTAAGTCATTTTTTTGCATTTCTAGTGACGTAAACCAGATTAGAAGTGGCAATTCATTCATTACTGTCATACCACCATTAAGAATATGCGCATCGGTTACTTGCTGCGGTGAAGAGGGTATGACAGTTATCTGGTCATGGATTGGTTCGCCAATTCAAATCCGGGTCGCGTCACCTGAGTGAAATGTTGGTACATACAGAATTGACTTACTGTACTGCGTTATTTCTAGTGTGGGGTACTCACCAGTGGATTATTTCTGACTTACCTTTATGTTGTGCTTATTGTCATTTCATAATGGCAGCTTAGTGTACTACATTATTACTTATGCGCGTGTTTTTGAGTGTTTTTTTCAGACATTACTTATTTATTTAGGTGTAATATTTTTCAGTTTTCACGATTTTAGTGCATTAAGTTAAGTCTGAGGATGTCCCCTCTTTCTTCTCCTGTGCCGAAAATTAGAAAACTTAGTAAAATAGTACACAGTATATAATTCAGCTATACTGAATTTCGTCCTTATCCCCATTATCCAATGAAATGAACTCGTGCCTTTATCCTTATTTTTTTTGTTACTTCAACGCATCGTCCTACCTGTTATTTTCCGTTTTTACGTTTCCTTTTAATACCGTCTTTAGCTGGAGGGAAATAACATTGCGGTTTCACGGAAACACGAATTTTAAGTACGGTACTTTAAAACTTGGGGAGGCGTTCTCCTTGAAATATGCCTGTAGGCTTCAAAAGTTGCAAACGTCGTTTGATCCTTGATGCGTACACCGTACATTTAATATGAGCCCTCGTCGGAAAATTTGTAAAAATTTTTCTCGTCTCGCTCTCTCTCCCTGTAATTCCCTGTTGTGAGTGCCAACAACCTGAGAAGCAAGATGAAAGCGAGAGAAAAGCATCGCTTAGACGTCTTTCTTCCCCGTGTCCAACACCGAACTGGAAGCTGTTGAAATTTTAATAGCCTTGTTTGCAAGGCATCACGATATTTTCGTCGTAATTAATTAACTCCATTAACCCACTTGGGCGGAATAATAAGCTAACATTAGCGTGAGTGCACTTCTCCATTGTATGAAACATAAACACACTCTGAAAACCGTTGTCTCAGAATGGAGAAGAGAGCCATACTACTAAACTAAACGTTCGAAATACTAAGGATCATAAATACATAAAATGAAACAAAATTTTTTTTAATGCGAGGCCTTAATTCCACAAACTGCGTCGTCGTCGCGGTTTCCCTCAAGAAGCAAATAATTGAAAAAAAAATATTGATTATTGTTGATTGCCTAGAAATATTTCCCTTTTCTTATGATTTGAAGCTGCGAAGCTGCGTTGTTGTCGTTGCTGTGTTCACCTCCTGCAAGGTAGATAAACCATGCGCAATGGCTGTATGCCGTGACGTCACCATGAGTTAGCCAATGACGAACGAGAACAACGGCTGTTTGGCCGTCTGATTGGACTAGCCCAGTCACGTGATATGCACGTCACAGCAAACAGCCATGGCGTGTGGTATAAGTAGGTAGGAGCTTTTCTGAAAACATGGAATAAAATAATACCGGATTCCACCAACAACACCAGAAGGCAGCACTTGTCAGGTTTTCGTAGGAGGCGAAACTTGAAATAAAAAGACGGCGGCAGCGTTGCCATGGTAACCATGGCAATAGCGACAATACCTTCGGAAATTGACGAAATAATCGTGCGTGGGCAACACCCGTAATTGAAGGACTTATTCTGTGTTCGATAATCAAACCGTATTCAGTTCGTTACAAGAAACGTGAACCGCGGAAGAAGCTTCAGCTTAAGCGGCCGTTCAACACGCTTCTGGGAACACAAAACCATGCGTTACACCAAGCCCCACCCATAACTACAACCCGGTTTAAAATTGAATACTGGATTTTAAAAAGTAAAACTTGATCAGCTAGTTCTGATCTATCTTAAAATTATTTTAATGTCCATATCTGACGTGATATTTTTTAAGCGATTAATTTTGTATTCTTATCGTAATCAATTTGTTTTAGTGACGCTAAAGAGTTTCTATACCCACGATGCTTTGCGCTTCCTATTACTCGACGACAGACAAAAACCAAATGTTTATCGTTGTCAGAGAAAGAGTGACATTACCTATATGTTCTATCCTGGCCTCCAGCATCACAAAGGAAAACGTATCTCGTTTGAAAACGCATAAATATGACATAATTATAACAACTTTCCAAAAACAGAACGGAATGTATAGTCGCCTTATGACTACACTCTTATAACAACAAGTTTCCCTATTGACTCCGGGGAACCGATAATGGATAGTCGCTGGTCACCTCGATTTCGGTACACCATAGGTCATTGTCACAGTAACCCATTCGGCTCCCTGGATTAAGTCTGGCAGTCCGATCTATTGCCACGAGCATGATTCCTGACATCAAATTTAAAGGGATATACCTCCCAGCGCCATTTTTCTTGATCCTCGACATCAAGTACGACCCAAAGGTCTATTGACTTACTGTTAGTTTTTCCCATGCTAAAAATCCCTTTTAAAATGTGGCTTCTAGGAAATTTTTTGTTGAATACTGGGGAACTTTATTTACGTTCTTCCAGAACGTATATGATGCTTTGCGCGCCTCCAATGACCTTGAATCTGTGTGTGCGCAGTACTAATTTTAATCGTTTGCTAGTAATTACTATGAGATCAAGAATCTAAAAGACTAATGCAGTAAAAATTAAAATTAATTATTCCAATAGATCGCCGAAGGAAAATTATAAGACACTAGCCTTGAAAATTATAAATTGTGATGCTAAAATACTAGAATCACGCCGGTTTTTGACGACGCAATCTTTAACTTGATTCTGTTTTGTGCACTATTCCTAAAGCCAACCGAGACAGCAGCTACGTTCCTCGCTGCGAGGAACGCAGCTACCACCGCCAGGCGATCTTGGCGCTGTAAATGCGCGGATGGCGATCTGCGCGTAGCTGTTATAAGGCAGGCGGAATGTTATAAGGCAAGCTGGGTGTCCTTTTAATTCAACTTGAATCGTTGGCTCTTTGTCCCGACAAAGACATCCGACAACCGTGTAATAACATAGGATCATTACGTCAATTTGCGTTTCGAAGTAAGACGTCATATTATTTGTTAAATAAAGGGCTGGTCTGTTTATGGTTCCCAAGTTACCTGCTGCTTAACGTTTTGGCTTTTTCGTGTATTTATTAGAAAAGTTTGGTCGCGCAGTGTTTCCCCCTCCCCAGCTTATTCTGCATTTCAGGTGTGTACTATCAAATAAACCCCACTGAACTTTTAAGAAAGCATCACCGTGTTCTTTAAAGTATGCTTACCGAAGAGCTTGACAAGATACTGTCGAGTGAATAGTAAGCTAAATACCATCGGATCCCCAATTTGATTTGCAGCAGTCCGTCTGTCTGTCTGACAGTTGCAGCAAAACTAAGATATGCTCAGTTTCGTTTTTCGCGTGGTATAGGTCATAACCTTTGCCTAGGGATCCAACGTGTAAACAAGCTCATGTAAACCCATTTGGCTGTTATACCTTCTTTAAATAATCATTTTTCCACATAACCCACGTCAATAAAGCAGTTGCACGACGTTGTATTATTGCATATAACTATGCTGGAGCCTTAATGGGTTAGCTGCAAGGGGCACTTCACAGAGAAACAGGAGGGCGTCATACTGAAGCCGATGCTGTGAAGAGTGATTTCTTAGACCTAAAACGCACAATTATTGTTGTTGGAGAAAAAAACGTTATTTTAAGCCTAAGAAATCCGTTCTTCCGTTATTTTTCCCTCCATCTTTATGTAGTGCACCTTGTAGTTATTCCCTCCAAAACCCATACTGGTGCCAATATGGCGGCAAATGTCACTACTCTATAGTTTGCGTGCCAACCTTTACCTCGCCTATTAACTGTTGCACCGCTGATGTACGAGTCCAGTTAAGGTAAAGTTTACGTGTCATTATTTATAAAACTCATCATCATCGAGGAAAGTCAAAAAAAAAAAAATACGTAATATTAAACAGATACGGTACTTCATATCAGTCCACTGTATGTAGCAATACCATTGATGAAAAATTAAACTGTATGCAAACTTTAGACTGAAGAGCAGACTTTTATGCTACGAAACAAGCATTTTCCAATATATCCATTTAAAATTTAAATTTCGAAAAATGTAAATCGCCGCCTGGCCGAATTTTAACGTCAAGCTGTAGCATGGATTCAATAATTGGAACTATATTGTAAAGTATATGTGCTCAAGGTATAAATTTAAAGCGTTGAAAGTATTGAAAAAAATCCTGGTTGAAGATGTATTTTTTTTTGTGTGAAGGAAATTTAATGCAGGTTCGATATTTGACTATATTTGACGTTTTGACTTAAAAAAATATAATGTACATTTCTCCCAAAGCTAAAGACCGGGGCTTTCTCAAACCACTGCTATCAGAAGTTCTGTTGTCGCTTGTCATGATACACAAAATTTAATATACAAACATATACGACCCATGCCATACCAATAAAATGTAGAACACGTGATGTTTCGTCCCTCAACGTGGTCGTCAATAGAAACAATAAAAAAACTGAATAAGCCACTGAGAAAAAAAAATTTAGAGCTCGTATCCCCATACTCACAGCTGTAAAGGTACATGAATAAAAACCGATTAGAGTTCACTCGAACGCAATAAACTGTAATTTAAACTCCAATTCCAGGGAACAACTACTATTTTTACGCATTAGTTATGTCAGAAACTGAATGCAGATTGTGTTTGAAATGTTTAATGTTTGTGTGCGTGTGCGTGTCTGTGTGTGCTTAATTTTTGCACTATACAGGTTTTTTTTTAATATTTGTCTGTGTTCGTTGTTTTGTATTAAGTGTGTTCCGTTTTGTATTTTAAGTGTGAGTTCTGGAGATCATAATTGCTCAGTTAGGATAGAGTTGCTGCAATACATTTTTTTCCGGTTGTGTTGTAATATTTATTTTACAATAATTTTGCAGCCACTTTACTGTGACTTCTGCCCAGTGGTTTCTGCTTCTTTCGGCTATCCTCTCGGGCCGTTCTGTCTGTGTTCGTTGTTTTATATTAAGTGTGTTACGTTTTGTATTTTAAGTGTGAGTTCTGGAGATCACAATTGCTCAATCGGGAGAGAGTTGCTGCAATACATTTTTTCCCGTTGTGTTGTAACATTTATTCTACAATAATTTTGCAGCCACTTTACGTATGTGATTTCTGCCCAGTGGTTTCTGTCTCTGTCGGCTCTCCTCTCGGGCTGTTCTGTTTGCGTTCATGTCGGAATAATTCTTTTCTGCCTGTGTTATTTGGACAACGGTGTGACTCTGGGATATATTCTCAGCGTCATCTTTATTACCGTTAGGACTAACTCCATTGCGCGTTAATCCGGTGTTGCCCACAGTCGTCATTTGTTGATGAATTCGCCCTTCGCTTTTGGGGAATTCGTTTGCAGACCTGCGAGTGGCAGATGCAGCAGGTAATTAACAGGGTTTAGAACCGGGCAGTCAGTGACCAGTTCTTCCCGGACAAAGCATTGTGCGTCCACTTTTACCTTTACCGGACACTACTCCCAGATCCTCTTGCAGTTGGGACAAGAACAATTTCCTGTGATCATGCAGGCACGTTTCCTGTGTCTGGTGTTCGATTCTAGGTTGTCTTGGATCCCGCACTTGTGCCACATTAAAGACAAGACTTTGTGGGTACTCAATATCTCACGGGTTCTGTAGGGCGCTGTATAGGCTGCAGATCCCACTACCATATTGCGCATCTTCTGAGCCCTTTCCCGCAGCATGCTTGATTGTGCTAACACGGTCAAATGTTCGACTAGTGAGTTGCTTCTCCAAATGTTAGACAATGTGCACCACAGTGGCATGCATTTGGCAATTGGGACGTTTCGGACATCTCCAGTACTCATCCTCTATGCTGAAGACCCAGAACCACCATTGGTAATTCGCCGGCAGCAGCTAGCCATTCAGTATGCTGTGCGATGGCGTGCTGTGCGTTCCATTCCTGTTTGGTCCACGGATTTTCCGCGCTATTAACGCGACAAAATATTAACGCGACAAGTGCAGTGCCTCTTTGTACAGTAAAGGGCAGCGTCAAGTGACGTCATATTGTCTACGAGATAGCATCTGGAGGGCGTAACTACAAGGGGCACTAGATTATAAAGTAAGGGCAAACAACGGCATTTCTAGTCCAAACAGTGCTTTGAGAGCGGGTTTTTCTTACGCTTAAAAAAACGTTGTTTTCTCCAACAAAAAAAAATCGCGCGTTATAGGCTTAAGAAATTCAGTCGAATCGCATTGGCTTCAGTAAGACGCCCTTGTTTTTTCCCTCCAGTGCCCCTTGCAGCTAACCCAGTTACCGGATCCACCATAGAGTTATATACAATAATACTACGTTATGTTACAGCCCTATTGGTCATTGGACATTGACAATGAATTTTCAACACTTCTTTGCCACGCAACCATTGATGCAGCACTTTTTACTGGAGGAAAACTCCGTTGTTGCGATTTAGCATTGTTACATGTAAAACTTGTCTGCGGCCTTGCAGTGCTGGAAACACCGGTTCTCGTCAGATCCCCGAAGTTAAGCAGCATTGGGCTGGATTGATACTTGGGTGGGTGACTGCCTGGTAATCTGGCTGTTGCAGACATAGGGCCTGAGGGCTTCGGGCAGATGACCAGGAGTGGTTAACGCTCGTTAAACCCTTTAAACCCTTTTTTTGTCTCATTCAACGCAACGTGCTCCAACAATGCAACGTTGTTCGATTTCAACAATGGAAAGATGTTTGCACAAACTTTGGAATCTACCAGGTACGATTAATCCGTAGCATAATTCAGTACAACATTATTTTGTAGTGTTAAAAATAATTCAATGTGCAATACTGCACATGAACATTGATTTTAGCGGTAAGAACTTAACATCACGACAAAATAACGCAATTTTACGGAATCCCTTTTATTATAGATGAACGTTAATTTTTAGTAGCGGTTTTTGCAAAGTCGTTGATGTAAGACGAAATTTGCCCAGAGAGAGTTGAAACGAAACTGAGAACAGCATTTCAAATGTCGAGAAGAGACCGTAATTAGGGTGAGTCACCATATTCCTGTAGAAAAATTATCCTAAATACCGTAACACCCGCAAAGCTTGACTGGAAATGTTGGCTACTACTGTATGCAGCAGAACACTGCAGGTAAGCTGCTCACACATTTTACGTTCAGTCTTTTCGCCACATTAGACGGCCTGTGGATGATTTATTTTAAAGATACTTTGGTCGTTATTGGGATTCGATCCCGTGCCCACTTGGCTTGGAGACGACCACTCTGACCACTAGGCTGTACTTGCTCACTGTGTTCGGGATCATTTGGTTCTATCCATTTTGGAGCATTCTTTCTTCACGTTTGTTTACAGTACCATGGTTTAGGAGCGACTAGGTGGATGTAACGCACTTGTTGAAGAAGTTTACCATTGCTCAGGGCTTGCATGTTCACTGAATACAGCATAATTACAACATGGCGGCACCCAGCTAGGTTTTACAGGGCTGGTCCCTTTTTTATCTTTGTACTGTTGATTATGAACAAGGCACACAAATGTTCGATTTGTGCTGAAAATTAAAATTGGTTGTTTGTTACTTATGAACTGTGAGTCTGGTTTGTCATGAAACCCCTTGTCGAAAATCACTCACAAACTGGTCGTTTTGAATAATTACAGGTTTCAGATGACCTCAACATTAATGCTATTCATTCATGGTAAACAAAGAATACATTACAAAGTTAATTTAATTGCATCATGGAATTTATCAAGTTGCTTAAATAATATTTCTAGTTAAGATCCATTCGTTAATCCGTTTCTTAACTCCATTTATATTTTGTATATTTCTCAAGTTGCAGAGTAGGCTAACTCATTAAAAATGTTTGAAATATTGTAACTAAACCTCTTTCGCCGTATGAGTTTCTCCATGTTGGTGTTGGTAACCATCCGTTATTATTTATTTGGACTCTGTTTCCAGGAGTTTGCTGCTTACTGTAATAAAACTTGGTGATGATCGCATAATTATACATTAGTGTGTAAGTGAAAAGTTTTTTTCCTTGTGTATTTCTTTCGTAGAATTATCATTTTTTGTTGTTGTTGAAAATAGCTTTCCTGGCCTTATTTAATGTTTTCTGTAGTCTCTTTATTATATTCTCTGATACTGATCCAAAGACAATGCGTACACCTCTCCTCTTCAAAAAAAAAAAAAAAATCCAGCATTTAAGCAACAATTTTTTTCACCTTTTTGTTAGTACTGTTCGTTTTTTGTATAGAGCATTGGAATGATTTGTTTGATTTTGTGTATAAGATTTTCCACACGAATAAAAAATTTCGCACATCAGGCAACATTTGTATATCGCACACCTGCACGCAAATCAAATCAAACTAAATTTCAGTTTTCAGCTGAATCAGAAATTGACGAATAAACTTTATTTCATCACTAGTGGCAATGCAGCAAAAGTTATTAATTACTTTATTGCAACGATATGTTTGTATTACGAAAACTCTGTGGACGGAATAGTTCCTTTCGTGTGTCGATATTCCACAAGAATTTGTTGTAGCTTCAACATTTTTACGTGAGGGGAATGGAAGGCGGTAACAGAAGCTCTTCTTCACCATCGAAGACAAAGGCACAATAGAAGACACGCCCGAAGCATCCATCTTGAAGCACTTGGTAATACGAGCGGCCCCTTTTTTTTTTCTTTTTCCCTTTCGGTTTCGTTCTTTTTTCTTTTCCCTCGTCCCTTTTTATTCTTCTTTTCCGTTGGTTCGTTCGTCAGCTAGCTTCGTCTTCGTTTTCGTACCTTCAAGTGGATAGAGAGTTGATAGATTGAGGGTTTGGTGTCGGCGGCAACTTCGGGCGTTGTGCATGCTTGCGCGTGCCACGCGGCATGGCCCGCTCTGCCTGATTGCGATGCATTGATCCGTCAATGAATCGTCGCATGTTGCGCATGTCAGGCGTTCCACGGTAGCGTTCAGGAATGCTGGTGCTGAATTCGCTTCATTGTCGTGAGACAATAATTGCAACATAAAATGATAGCAGCAGACGAGGACCGACCCTGTGTGCGGGCCGGCAAACGAAGGAGTGTTGCGTCGTCTAGGGGGCCTGGCCTACCTGGCTGCTGCCTTCGTGTAAGTTCTTGGCCGTCACTCAAAATCTTATGGCAAAGGTCATTTTAATCCAGCAACCAACTACAGTAGAAACACGTTAAGTTACAGGAGCTTTCATGCAACCATGCCCAGGGCCCCAACATCAAAGTTAGGGGCCTGGGAATAACTACAACAGCGGCCACAATTGGCCACAATTGTGCTTAACATTTCGGTTCATTCATTAATTGGGGCTGCTTACGTTTGAATGCTTCCCTGCCTAACAGCATGACAGGCTTGCACTGCAGTGCTCCTGCTCCGTCTTCGTTGCCGTTGGATTCGAGTTGTTGTTGGTTGGGACTGGGAGTACAAACAAAATTCATAATAGGCACAAATCGAATACATTACTGATAATCATGAAAATTCACAATTGCTAAAAAAAATTTTTTTTAGGCCGTGTGGGCCTCTTGAGCGACCGGGCCTGGTTACAGAGGATCCATCTGACCATTTCCTCATTCTCGACTGCCACCTTCACCTCATTCCAACTTTGGCTCCAAATGGTTTGCTAAACAGTACCTACAATGCAGGAAAGCCACCTCCATCCCTATACCTGTACAAATAACAAAACAACCAGCGTGTGGAACTAAATTTGAAAGATACCCAGATAAGCAAGACCAATAAAGACAAACCTACCCAATCCAATAAATAAATAATTAATTAAACGATTGCTGTGTTGAGAGGAATGATTGAAGGCAGAGGATGATGTACTGTAAACTTTATTCAGCTTTATTCAGCTTCAATGCAGCAAAAAATATTCCTTGGAGGAATCTACAGTTTTGGGCTTAAACTGTTTCTTCCCCATCACGCCATAACCTCCAAGCAAGCAGAGAAAACCCCCGTCAACAATACACTACCATGCACAACAATAGCATGCCATGTCAGACGTCCTCAACCTCAATACTAGGCATTTAGTTCACTATAGTGACCTTATTAAGAGATCAGCCTAATTATCAATACAACAAAACGAACAAATAAATAAATAAATGAATAAATAAATAAGTAAAACAGCCTAATTATCAATACAACAAAACGAACAAATAAATAATTAAATGAATAAATAAATAGGTAAATAACAAAAAGAGAAATAATACTGCCAAAAACATATTAAGCCACAAAATACAAACCATAGAAATCAAACATGGACACCACCAGAACACCAAACTTAGAGGTTATGTCACTACGCTTAATAACCATTATAAACAATTGAACTTAAAGTTTCTTCTGAGCTTAAGATGGATTGGTTTAGAAGTTCAACTTTTAATGATTTGGGGATGATTTTGAGAAGAGTCATCTAAGTACAGAATACCCATACTTTTTTTTAATTCACTGCCTGATGAGATTTTTTTTTATTTTTTAATGGATGGTTTTTGACTAAAAAATACCTTAAACATTACTTTCTTGACGATGGAAACTAAAGGACCTTTTTTGTATGTGAATGTATGTATTTTTATATTTGATGTATTTTTGTGTGGCTACACACACAAGTTCAACGGAACTCCGGGTAGCTTTTTCGATAAATTATTATTATTAGAAAAACAAATTTATTTATTTATTTGTTTGTTTGATTATTTATTTATTTATTGGATTTGTTTTTATTGGTCTTGCTTATTTGGGTACCTTTTCAATTTAGTTCCATACATCGGTTGTTTTGCTATATTAGGAAGGGATGGAGGTGGCTTGCCTGCAGTACATGTTGCTGCTTAGCAACCAGTTAAGAACAAAGTTTGAATGAGGAGGAGATGGCAGTTGCGAATGTGCACATGGTTACGTAAAAGCGTCTG
Source organism: Lithobius niger (assembly GCA_023313725.1). Classification (NCBI taxonomy): domain Eukaryota; kingdom Metazoa; phylum Arthropoda; class Chilopoda; order Lithobiomorpha; family Lithobiidae; genus Lithobius; species Lithobius niger. Next base: position 515,260 of record JAHWFP010040871.1, read on the forward strand.
TAAAATCCAGCGTTTTAACCCCGTTTGGAGCTCGAGTAAACGCCTCGGCCATTACCGGAAGTAAGACTGGGATATAGTTTGTTCCACATTATGTTTGCAGGAAACTGACTGTTTGACGACATGTTTCCTTCCACTACGAGTGCAAAAAAATTACGTAAATATCCCACTCGTATATCCCAACACTAACTGTGTGGCATCTACAAGTGTGATATCCATATGTTTTTGCACTCGTTGTGCAAGGAAACGTGGTCGTCGTACAGTCAGTTTCCTGCAAACATAATGTGGAACAAACTATAGCAAAAGGCTAAAGAGCTTCATAGATCTCTCTGGATAACGTAGTGGTACAAATAATAATTTCGAACGTGAGACAATTTATCAAAGAAACTTTCAGCGTGAGTCCCAGTGATTGTCATAGCGTGTAAGCATATAATTTAATAATAAGGAAAATTACAGGTACGGACTGTTACGAAAGTGCTTCTGGCGCGGGTTCATTTCGCCCCTTCATTATACAGTATATATATAGTCCTTATCCACGCGGCGCCTGATGTGCGATGCCAAGCCCATGTGAACCCCCTAGCATGGCCAACTAATTTTCCAAAATCAATTTGTTGTTACATTGAATCACCAACGGATTTCTGTAACGTTTTAAATATCCGAAAGCACTGTATCCTTTTCAACTCTCCAACCGCCTATTTGAGTTCTAAAAAATATACGTTTAAGCAGTTAAAACACTGTAGGAATTATTAAAGTGACAAGTAAAGGCAATTACGAGATTTTGTGATAATACCGTACGTAAAATGATTTCGATATGAAATTTAAAATTTAAAGTGTCTCTCGATGTAGCAGAAGCGTTTGGAAAAAGTACATCTACAATTCCATTTGTATGTAATTATTGCGGGGAAAATGCTAACACCGAAGTAATTTTTTTTTTAAATGCAGGTCGAGTTAATGAAAAACTAAGAAGAAATGAAATTGTGTATGTGTAACAGAAAACGCACGGGCTGGTTTAGTTTCCAATTTCATTCTCATTTTTGTCTTATTTTCTTTTTTAGTATCATATTAAGGTAATCTTTTTAGGTGAGATGTGAGAATTGCTTTAATTCTTTGTGTATTTAGGTAGGTGACATATCAGCCAATACAAGTTCATAAACGGCACATATGGCAGGTTATATGAATAAAACTGAGATCATTAATACTAAAATAAAATTGAAAATAAAAATGGTTTTGTTCGAATAATACACGCTCATTTGCTTCCGAGTGAAAAACACGTTAGTCGTAGGGGATTAGATTAAATTTTTTTATCTCTGTTCGTTTATATGCCTACAGTCGCAAACGTTAATCGCTAACAAAATAGCATAAAGGGACTGCTATTCACCGAATAACAGGCTACAGCATCTAGCGACGTCTACCATCATTTAGTTATATGTAGCACTTGATTTCAACAAGCGAAGGAATGCTCAAAGAAATTTCTCTTTGCACAACAAGCTAGCCACGTGCTTCCTTAATTATTGAATGCAAAGTTAGTGCGTCTACGTGCACCAGGGAGCAAGCGGTCAAAGTTAACGATATCACTGTCACTAGACGGCGCTCATGTAGCGGTTCAAAGTCTGCGTTTCAAAAAACGGTCGTTCTTTATAAAAAGGAAAAAAAAAAGCGCCCGTTGTTACGTTAGGTTTAGCTTTACCGTTTGCACAAACTTCACATACTCTCAATAATTAAGGAGGCACGTGGCTTGTTTGTTTCATAAAAAAGAAATTTATTCGTGTGTTCTTCGCATGCTGAAAGTAAGGGCTGGAGAGAACTAGATAGCGGTAAATGGCTATAGAGGCTGCAGCCTGTCACTTTTTGTGGCAATGCCCCTTTAAGGGAGATATTCCGGTTATCCAGTTCGCCAGGGCGTATTAATTTCCGGCGTATCCATAGGGGGCTTTCGTATAGAGTGTAAGAATAAGAAATATTAGAGTTATCCTCCAATCTTATAACAAGTCCAATGGTAATCAAATCTGCAGTTCGCCAGGGCGTATTAATTCCCGCCGTATCAGTAGGGGGCTTTCGTATAGAGTGTAAGAATAAGAAATATTGGAGTTATCCTCCAATCTTATAACAAGTCCAATGGTAATCAAATCT
>JAHWFP010040871.1:525823-542095 GCA_023313725.1 Lithobius niger
AAAATGTAAATGTGGTTACATGGAGCAGAAATTGACCTTGTCACACTGGTTTGGGTCACTGGACTCGTGATATTAAGAAACGAAAAAAAAAAAACATCTGGTTTAAAGAAGTTGCTAAAATACACGAAAACAGATCCTGATTGGGAAACATTGTTAGAGAACGAAATTTACGCACTGCATTGTTGACGGTTTACCTAAAAGGAGTAGCTCGCCTTGCAATAACAATTAAACTTTTCTTCATCCGTGTGATAACTTATAGAAGATGCTCGCTAGAGTATTAAGTTGCCCCCTGACAGTGTTTTGTATTGGGGAATAGTACGTATAAAAAAATATTTCGGCCTTGAAATCTTTACAATTACTTTTATCCCCTACGTTCAAAAGAACTGTGGAATAGTTATAGCCATACTTTTGCAACAATGGTCCGCCGATAAGTGATTTATCGTGCGCCTTTTTCGCTAACAGGTTTCGAGGACTGAAAGAAAAGTCCGAGGCGCAGCCGAGGACGTTTCTTTCAGGCCGAAGAACCTGTTAGCGAAAAAGGCGCACGATAAATCACTTATCGGCGGACCACTGTTGCAAAAGTATGGCTATAATCTTATGACCATACTTTCGTTCTCTTTCGATGGCGCCAAGCAATAATGGCACTTTACCAAACAATGTTTACGCGCATCCTTGTTAGCTACCTAACTATTAGTGGCACGTGTTTGTCCATTGTTGTGTTTCGCATTTCGAAGCTTCCTGGATGGCTGGCAATCGCATATCACCCGATTTGGGAGTGTTGAACTCTTTAAAGATGATGATGACTTGTCGCTTAGTGAGGAAAGCCAACGAGTTGAGGGCGAACTTTTGAATAAAAGTAAGCCAGAAGTATTTAGGCAAGTGAGTGCCATTCAGCTGCAAACGTCTAGGCAGTGTGTTAATTCTAAACGTTCCACGCTATGGGCAGTAAATGTGTACTCGGCTTGAACAAAGGAACATAATGCTCGTTCGGGTGGAAATGATGAACAAGTACCAACTGATGTGTCCTTGCTAATGACTGATCCGACGTTTTTGAATTATTGGCTATGCTATTTTGTAGCAGGTAAATTATAGAGTAGCACCACTACATGTTTTACAAAAGCGCAAATAAACCATAAGTTTGTCGATTTATGAAAGTGAGTGCTTGGGAATTAATTCAGCTATAAAATACCGGCAGTATTTAATTACTAAACGCTCTACGTCGTGTCATTACAGGTTCTGCAAAAGTCGCACGAAATCAACTTATCAGCCAAAACATTGTTAAAAAGTCACACGATAAGTAGTTATCGTGTGACTTTTAAACAATGCTTTTGGTGATAAGTTGATTTCGTGCGACTTTTAAACAATGCTTTTTCTGATAAGAGGGAATCGTGCTAGTTTTGAAGAGAAAGCATTGTTGCAACCGGTCTGATACGGAATATATCGTGCGCCTTTTAAACAATGAAAACGAAGAAAGGATGGTCATAAATTGGTATTAGGTCTGCTCTATAAATATTGAAGTACTTGCAATTTTTTTTTTAAATCTTGTTTACGTAATGCTTTTTATTTTAACGAGTTTCAGCATGAGTGATGTTTTTAAAACATTCGGTTCGCATTGGGCAAGTGTTTGGGAAACCTACGCTTTCAGTTATGTTTCGCTCTGGATTTATGTATTGATGTACAGTTAATGTTGTGAGGTCATGTTCAGTTTCGAAATCAATCCCGCCTTTTCGTAACACTATATATATATATATATATATATATAATACGCTTATACGGCAAGCAAATTCATCATTATGCACTACAAAGAAACAGGGCGAGCGACCGACAATGTCAAACAAACGGATTTGGCCTGTAACAGTCAGTAACAATAGAAATAATGATGCTAGCTCTTTTAGACGACTTGAAGCGTTTCAAAGTTGGTTGAGTAACAATCACTGCATGCACGACCGTTGTTGGGTTTATTGAGCTTGGTATCAGAACGGACACACAGGCAAGTGAGCGTCCTCCGTTGAAAAAAATTAACTTCCATAACAAAACAAATCAGAAGGGGTTCAAAGGGAGGGGAAGAAGGGATGGGGATATTTAGACCACACAATAGGGGAATCTGGGGCGAGGGGGAGGGGGGGGGGCAGGCGATGCGGAACGGGGAAAGGCGTTACGGGGGGGGGATCTGACAAGACAATGGCAGAATGTAATGGGGTGGGCCGCAGGGGAGACCGGAGGCAGGGGGCAGTCTGCGCCCTCTTTATTCCATACTGCCGACTACATTATTTCGCTCAGATATGCTGTAACTGGCTAGACCGGCGTATGTTATGCCGGGGGAACAGCTAGTTGGGTTGTCCGACCACCGGTCAAAAATACCACAGCCAAAATACCACCATACTAAAATACCACCCTTTCAAAATTCATGCATACAAAAACACCACCAGTTAATAAATTTGTTTTGTCTTGTTCTTATTGATATCTCATTAGAACGTCCAACCGCTCGGAGAAGATAGCCACATCTCTCCATCCATCACAAAACTGGGTGCACAACACTTGGGAGATGTCCTTTGTCGTTCTTACACGTTTGGAGGAGGGAATCCGCTTGTATTTTGAATAATAAGCATATCCAATAACGCCTGATCATACAGCAGGGCCCGAATTGATTTCCAGAGCGTAGGATAATTTTGACCCACTAAATGTCGGAAAGCATTGTTCTAACTGCGCTTCTCCTGTTAGCGTTGCCTCATGGACGTGACAAACATCTCGTGGAAAAAGTGGTGGGGTGCGACGAATTCTTACCTGACGCGGTGCACTGAGGGCACAAGAAGAACTCATTTGGCGAAACTTACCTGTAACGTAGATCTCACCGAAATTGGTTGAGAAGAGGAGTTAGTTCATCGGAAGTCGTTTGCCTAATATAGGGCGTGTCCTGAGTCACATGGTTAATGGCTAGAAACGCTAAGGCATCAATCATGCCACACTCTTGCTTAATGCCTTCATCGGTGCTGTATCTAGAAACAAGCCCTAATTCTAGTATTTTTTTTCCCACATATTGTGCTTAATTTGCATAAGTTTGCATTTCTGTAAAAAAAAAAAAAAAGTGGTGTTTTTGCGTGTATGAATTTTGTACGGGTGGTATTATAGTATGGTGGTATTTTGCCAGGTGGTATTTTGACATGGATTCGCTAGTTGTGAATATTTTTCCAAAAACAGGTAAGAAGCCTTACCGAAATAAATAAAACTGAATGGATGACAACGAGTCTAACTTCTGTACTGTGCTAAGACCACATCAAAACTATAATTCAAATATATATATCCGCCACTTTCCCGGAATTTCGATTCAACAACTACGTACGTTGCTGAGGAATAAAACAAAGCAACCATTCATACATACGCCCTTTTCTCCCAACAAAATCGGAAAAAAAAGGGAAATGAAAGAAGAAAAATCCGTTTCCATAATCAACAACGTACTCATTAAGATTTTGCATAACTCGCCGCCGCTTTCAAATCAACGCGGGCCAAATAATTCCTTTCGAAGTTTTCCTTCATTGGAATTGCGCTTAGCAGGCACGGTTTTAATGCGCAGAATTAATAGGTGCGTAATTGGAAGTCCTTGAAAGAAGGGAACATTTTGCGGCTTCTGTGCCTGGCGCATGCGCAAATTGACATTTTAGCTTTACACGCTACGCTAGCAAGCAAGTAGATTCGGCGAAAACGCGTTCTCCTGATTAGACTTGGGTCGCCTCTGGCAAATCAACCACTCTGCCTCCTTATTCCGTGCGTCTTCCCTCCCCCCCCACCTTCCCCTGCAACCCACCCTTTCACTCCTGGCAAACGACAAGAGAAAAGATATGTTCAACATGATTTTCAGACGAAGATTGAACAAACTTTTCATCCGTAAAAAAAAAAAAAAAATTTGATTACTCTCTCTTTTGCTCTCTTTAGCAACCTCTTTCCGACTTCTCGATGGCGCAAACAAATTTCTCTCCTCAACCCCCACCCTCCTTTACCAAAATTCTCTGCGGGAAACCTGAACTTCCACGACGTAGTTTACTCGTTACCTTCCGTAGCTTACCTTTGATGTTTATAATTCCATGTCCCCTCTTAGAGCTACTCTGTGGAAACCACTCAAGGGACGACACTACAAGTCTCTTAATTATGCTTACTTTATTTGTCCCAAGACCATTTTTCTGTTTTATCGTCTTGCCTTCTTACCGACGGCAGTTTGTGACTTACTAATTATACGTCAAAAGTACGGATAGTGTAATGTTAGACTGTGAATAATTTACAGCGATGTGAGCCCGCGGGGCAGGGGCTTAAATAATTAGGAATATACTTTCTCTATTTGTCCAATCCCAAATGAGTGTTGCTTTAAAAATGTAGGGCTCATTTAATTAGGGGAAGTCTGTCAAGAACTAAAAAGTTGAACTAAACCCGAAAAGCAAAATTCAAGCACCATGTCCACGTACGTATCGTGGATTTGGAATGACTCACATTCGAACCAATAAACCATTCCGTGAAACCTATACACGTTAACAAATTCTTTCCAATTATTTCCTACGTACAACTTTTCGTGCAGGCAGGAAGAAAAAAAAACATTCACTGGAATTCCTGCAACCCCTTGACTACCGCCACGGCACATTTTCAAGCAAGTCCCTTAACTGTGGGGTTGGCATTGGGGCGGCTCCCACACGTCCTAAAAACTCCTACAAGGAATTTGTGAGTTCGTTCCTTTACTTTTTTACGACGTCTACTCACAAAGTAAGATAACATACGAGTATGAAACAGTTTTCTTGAGTTAAGGAATTTCCTTTGCCCACCGAGAAAAAAATTTATAACTATTAAAAAGCCAAAGTTTTTTTTTAATCATTTTTTCCCCTGTTATTGTTTGTTTTGCAATCAATAATAGGCTACTCTTAACTGACCAAAACAGTTCATTCAGTACTCACTATAGTGAGTCACCTTTAGTATCTGACAAAGGTCCAGCAACCACTGCTAAATAACGCAGAATTCGGAAGGAAAAAGGGTAGGAAGCTTTCTGCTGTCGTCTTGATGCACTAGGCTAGTCAGTTTCTTTGCCTCGGGATATTTTTTCCCCCGACCAGGTATCCGACCAGAGGTCGCATCGATTTGAGCTGGACAGCAGCCATCAGTACTGCGCGGTTGGAGTAATGGCTGTTAAACAGACGAAACCTAGCAGTTTATTTTGTTTTCTTTATTTATTTTATTTATTTTTTGCATCTGCGTAGCTTCTGTTAGTTTTTTTTTGTAGGAGTTTTGGATCGGCGACAGACTCGATTACCTTTACAGCATAAACGAAGTTAGCCTTTTTCCTACATTTTCCTGGAACACATCCGGTTGTAGCATTGGCAGGAAAATAAATAGACATAAAACGCTCTAAATAATATAAAGAAAAATGGGAAATGATGGTTTATTTTTCATTTTCTATTTTTATTTTTTTTTTTTTTGGTGCAGTTGGTGAAATCCATAGTTCTGGCTAGGGAATCTATAACTTCTAATCCATGCAGTTGCTAGCTCCCCCCAGTAAGAGCTATCAGGGTCATAAATATAGGATTTGTTTTCCATTTTATATCTTTGTTGGCCAATTATATATTTATCCGCTTGAAAAATATATTTCTCTTGTATTTTTCGTTTTTTTTTTGTTTGCCTAGTGCGTTTGCTGATATCAAAGCACTGTAAAAACTGCCATCACGAAAACTAAATTCGAAACTGAATTGTTCTGCTAATAATAAGTTAATAACTTATTTATGTTTCTAACAAAATGTATTTGAAAAAAGTTCTATAGCCCTTAACTCAATAAATCAATATTTTGAAACCGTTTTTTTTAAAAGGTTAATTCATGTCCAGGTCCTTGTAGATCTTGGGAATAACATAACAGGAACACGGGAAGTAGGATTGAAACATATTTACTGAATGCCTGGACTTACTCTCAGTTGGTTTATCCGCGTTTTACATTCAAAGCCGTGTCTCCAGTTATAAAACAATGTAGCTCCATAACAACAGAATCATGATAACAACAGAAGCAGTTGATGGTTGAGCCTAGCAGTGAGCGCAAGTACTAATCGGATAGATGAGTTACGGAACGGTTGATGAGTAAGCTGTCAGGCAATCACTTTTGGCTTTCTCATTCCGAGCGGCTGCGACCAGTTGAGATAAGCAGTCACTGTGTCTAAATATTGAAGTTGATAGTTGAGGTTAGCAGTGAGTACAAGTACTAATAGCACAGATGCGTTACGAAACGATTGGTAGGTAATCTGTCAGGTAGTCACTTTTGGCTTTCTCATTACGAGTAGCTGCAACCAGTTGAGATTAGCAGCCAGTGTGTCTAAATACTGCAGTTGGCGGTTGAGCTTAGCATTGAGTGCAAGTACTAATCGTGCAGATGAGTTACGAAACCTCATCTATACGGTAAGCCATCCGGTAGTCAGTTTTGGCTTTTTCATTCCGAGTGACTGCAGCGAAGAAATTGTTTTCGGATCTGTTAACCAGTCTTCTCTACAACATGATACGGATCGTGGCAGCACTATCCAGGGCAAAGTAGTCTTGTGCCACTCGAAAAGATGTACACATTCGATTGAGAATAAGCTCCATCTGTATTCTGATAAGGCTAGAATTCACAGCTTGATTATTACTGATTTGCAGCATGCATTAATTCCTTTGGACTGTCAGGTATAGTGGATCTGGTTCCGTAATATTTACTTGTTGAGAAACCATCTTTGATCACTGTTGCTTATGCGACTTATTCTGCTGTGGAGTGCTATTTTGTTTAGGCACAGCCTTCTATGTTGTATCATTAAGATATTGCTGCTTTGCACGGCTTACTGATTCCTTGTAATTGAACTTTGGCACTACATGCCTTGGACTTTACAGCATTGATTGATTGATTCACAAGATCTTTTCGATCTTGGTTTCGACTTGAATTGTCCCCTTTGTTTAATAGATAACAACTGGTTGTCATCTTGTGATAATGACAGTTTGGAATCAGGGTTTTCCGTCATTTCATTGTATTCATCAATAAGGCGTTGCTCGACTACACGATCTAGTGTAAAGTTATCTTCCGCGTGTATCGTCTCGATTACTCCATCCCATTTCGCTTGTTAAATACCACTAAGACTGTATTGAACGCTGTCTTGGTCAGTTATATCGCTTCCGGCATTGAGACATAGGTGTTTTATGTTCTTCCCGCACGTGAAATATGCAGTCATCGTTTCGTCGTGACATTGACAGATTATGCAACGAGTTCAAATATTGGAATCGTACTTCAGATCGTTGAACATTGAAACGTGCGTTTACACGCAAGTTTCAATACATTCCCATACACTCCCATACATTCTTGGCTACTGTGGCATCGAAGTAATTAATTATAACTGTTGATCGTTTATGCATGTGATGACGACGTTTAATTGAAAGCATTAATTGCCTTCCATGCGTCACGATTGGCTTATTTGCATCCTGCACCAGATGCGCTTGAATAGGGGCGTTGTAGTTGTGGCGAAATACACTAACTACAGCATGATTTCTTTTTGTTATGGGCCTTAAAGGAGTAGAATGCAGTATACGTCACCTATACTTTAGCACCTAATACTACTTCTCCATACATAACAGGTTATACATATATTTTTTAAAAGCCCGATTTTTTTTTTGTATGGGAAAATCCGTCATTGTATATCTAAGCAGGCGCTGATGCTGGATCGAGTGATTAAGGCATGATTGAATTTTTTTTTTATTTACTGGTTCCAAACTAAATGGGTGAGCGAATCTGCTGATCTGGACCTAGCACGCCCAGGGACTTCAATGCGGAGACTTCTATAGGACGGGCATTTGAGTTTATTGTTATTATTATTTATTCAATGTATTTCAATGTAATACACAAAGTCAGTTATGGAAGTGACATCACCACAAGAGCCGCAGGTGGGTCAGAGGCACACTTCAATGCAAAACAAAACACAGAAAAAAACAGTGATAAAAAATTTCAACATTCAAAAAATAGGCTTATTGCGGGAAATCATTAAAAAAGTGTGCATAACTATAATAAAAAATAACATTATGCAAAAATTACAAATATAAGAGGGAACAAAGTCAAGGTTAATCCCCAGAAAAACAGAATAGCAAAATCGTACTTTGCCGATAGAAATGGGGAAAGCAACGGTTTTTTAGACATGATACCCAAAAAAATTAAATTTCGAAAAAGGTAACTCACAATATTGAACAATATTGGTGTTGATCAAGTAACGACTTAAACAACTGTTTTTCAAACAATGATGTCGTTTAAGAAACATTTATTTAAGTGGTTACTGATTTATATTGTTACTGCCGTCTCAGTTCCCTTCAGATCCCCGAAGTTAAGCAGCATTGGGCTGGATTGGTACTTAGGTGGGTGACCGCCTGGGAGTCTGGCTGTTGCAGACATAGGGCTTTAGGGCTTCGGGCAGATGACCAGGAGTGGTTAACGCTCGTTAAACCCTTTGAAACCCTTTGAAGTTCCCTTCAGAATCGTAGTTCATCGTTTCTTACTCTTTTCGTACTCTTGCCGTTGCTTAGAATTCAACAGGTCAATAATTCAACGTGCAATACTTTGTCGGAAATAATACTGTGCGGTCAATGTGGTGCCTCTGCTATGGGCAAATACTTCACACACGAAAAGGGGAAAAAAAAGGGATGAAAATTACACATGTCTAGCATAATATTTCAGCATTTCGCGTACTTTTTTTTTATACTGTTCAGCTGCAATGTATAAAGCAAACCACTGATTCAATAAAGAATTGAGTAAATTTTGAAACTTACCAAACGTGTTGGAAGCAAAAAGAAGTCGAAAACCGAGGCAAACCGAGGGATTTGAATTAGGGAAACCCAGGGATTCCTATAATATCTGGAATATGCCAGAATAGATCCCCAAAGCTGCTGAAGGAAGAAATACAATGGAGCCAAATTTAGAAGGACCCAGGGAGTCAAACACACGTAACCGTTCCAGCTGTCCATAACGTGAGCTTTTCCACGTAGGTATAGACTGGACTGTTGCCTTGACCGAAAAAATACCCGTAATGTGTGCACACGGATTACAAACAATCTTTAAATGCAGTGGTAAACACTGACATGGAAACCTTATTCGACATTAAAAACTGCAAGTTTTTCTGCAAATATTCGCGACCACACGCAGGGTTAGAAATACGAATACAGACCCACGGTGTTCTGAGCAAGACCCTATAATGTCTTTTGTACGGGAAAAGCAGCAAAATGTCTTAGGGCCTGGTAAGATATGAGCTCTTATATACCGATGGGACAGAAACCTCCCCGAGGTAATTGACAAGTCGATCGCTCAGGGAATGCCCTGATGTAACCACAGGTGGCGCGAAAAGAATTTGTTCCGAGCTCGTTTCCGGTTTTTTATTTTCCGCTCTTTTTTTTTTTTGCCACCAGGAGATTACTGGCCATTCCGATCTTGTGGCCACGAGCAAAACCAACGCAATTTCCTGGCCGTTGCACCTTGCCTTGGCCGGCTACTAAACACACTCAGTGGGCTTCTTCAGCAAGGAACGCTGGGGCAACTTGAGGAGACGATGAGGACGGCCGAAAACATAATATTGTGCGAAGGCGAGAGAAAAAGAGGGGCAGGCAACCTTTTCTTTCTTTCAGTCTCTGAAAAGAGCAAAAAAAGAAAAGAAAAAACCGCAGTGGCAGTTAAATTGGATTTTCTTCGATAGGTTTTCTGAAGTGAGTTGCTATACTCTGCTGTTGCTTAACACGTCAAGGCAGGCTATCCAGAAAAAAGGAAGAGAAAAAAAAATGAATCATTCAGCTTTGTCTGTACCTCTATAGCCACACACAGTAAGAAAAGGGACATACGTTGTTGTGATGCAACTTGCTCGATATACCGAAAGCAATGTGCGCAGCAGGTGGATGTATACTGAATGTAGTCTGGTTTTAAAATTGCAACAATCGTGGTAAAATGAAACAAACACTTAAAAAAATCGATGATAGGTTGTCTGTAAACATATTCAAACATTGGACTAATTCTAGTGTACACCGGAAAGCTAAGAGGGGGAGGGGGTGGAATTGAGGCTTAATGGCGCGTCGACAGCGAGGCCATTAACGCCAACCTCAGTCACAGTACAGTGGTCCGGGCTGGCACTGCAACCACACATTACTGAGATGGTAAACAAACCCCAAATATAGCTTTGTCAAGCATCTGTGCCTACTGCAAAAATTTAAAAATCCCGGAGAGGAGGATGATTTTTCGCCCAATTAATACGATATGTCTCGCGGAAAATGGGAACTGCCATGACACCATCAAGATGGTGACAATGAACAAGCACGTGACGGACCGTACAGTGGCCGTCGACACCAATGACATTCAGGAAGGATAACCGCCCTCAAAAGGAAGCAATGAAGAAGCTTGCTGTGACCAATATACAAGCTAAGAAGAGCGAACATAATAAAATTGCGTACTGGTGATGTGTAAGCTGTGATTCAGCTTCATGGCTCGAGCTCTGATGAAGCTTTCCGTAGAGTTATGGCACAAACACTTGGTAATTTGTTTCCAGCTCTTTTTTCCTTAATGTTTGGATTACGGTCTAATGATTAGAGTGTCGAACAAGTGTTTTATACGTAATGGTATAGAACATGTAGCAACTCTTCACTAGGATCAATTTTCGACTCGGAACTATGCCTACATTTTTACAGTCAAAAGAACTGGAAACAAATTAAGAGCTCTTTGTACCGTAATTTTACAGTAATTTTCAATAGTGCGTGGGCAGTACAAAGGAGAGCAGTATAGGCGGGCCTCATTGTCTGGACAACAAACGGATGGCCACGTCAAATTCTATAAGGGCCATTTCATTGCTTAGTTCGTAAACATGCATCACACACCGTCGAAAAAATATTAGGCTTGAATGGAAGAAAGATCCGTTACCAATGCAAAACAAAACGAAAATGTGCATAAAAACATAAGGATGCGCAGTAACGTTTCACGAGGACTAAACAGTGTGCCAACACACGGTATTCGTGTTCCTTTCTTGTTTTGATTTCTGTTCATTAAACTTTACCTGAAACATCAAACAAGATCGTTTTCGTTTCCTAACATGTAAAATGATGTTATGACGTTCTACCCCGTTCTCAGGTGCGCAAGGAAACATCTCCCGCCATTCAGGGGTCGAAAACAGCCTTTTTTCCGTGTAACCTACCTCCTGTAATTCTAGTGATTTTCGTTCTATTTTGTTTTCATTTTTGCATTGATAATGAATCTTTAGTGCCTAAAAGTTTATACAAGCAACTGAAAGTTAATCAATTTTTATTGAAATTAAACTTCCCTTTCAAAGTTACATCGTAGAACATTGGTAGTATGTAACGTTAGAGGTTATTTTACATTTCACTAGTAATACGTATGGTGTTATGCACATTGCCAAATATCTTATAAACTAAGATAATTTTGCCAATTTTATATTTTCACTATTTCGACAGCTTTTTTTCTAATTTTAAAATAATTTTAGTTACATTTACTAATGTTTTGTTATCAAATTTGATTTTTTTTTAGCAGTCAGTCAGTTTAGCAGTCAGTTTACATTTTGGATTACTTTTATAGCAATTTTGATGGTGAAAAACTTACTTGAACATTATAATGATCCGATCATTCTTTGAATTGAAAACATATTTTTTCTGAAGATTTTATTTATTTGCCTAACTAAGAAACGTCACTCGTTAATCCAAACGATGTAATGTTTTAACGAAACAAATGTTTCAAATCGAATAGAAACTAACATATGAAGGCAATGAGGAGATTTGACTAAGCTTTGTGCCTCATACGACGCAGTTCCGGGAAAACTTGCATGAAACCTAATACACGTTTATTTTTTCCTCAATTTTAATTTCCGATTAACTGAAACAATATCGTTAATTATTGACTGGAAAGAAATATTTACAGCGTCTTGACGATATAGATTATCAAATTCCATGTTTTCAGTTCCTTACCTTTGGGAAGCAGCTAGGCGAGACCTTTCCTAGAAGAGAGAATTGTAAATTAAAGAGTACAAGGCCTGTACAAATTGACATACTTAATATCCTGTCAATAAAAAATAAAAACTCACAACTTTTATATTTTCGGTTTTGTTGTTAAGTGATTAATGCGTGCATTTATTATACAATAACTAGCACTTTAAAATTATATCAATTTTTATTATTGGTATTGTTTGATTATAATAATAATATAGGTTTGTTGCAAACGAAACCGGAGCGACAAGGACCGGGTGGTCACTTACTGCCGTCCGATGTTAAAACTAAAAAAAATTAAATTATAAAAGTTAAACAGTTAAAAATTTAAAACAAGGACGGTGGCTCGGCTGCAGAGGAAGGGTTGATGGTATTGGGTTGGGGTCACGAATGCCTTACCACCAAGGTTAGACCTACCAGGGACACAATGGTCCCCGATGGCATCGCCAAACGTGAGGGACAAGTGAGGGGAAAAGCCGGGATTACTTCCAAGGAGGGGGGGGGGGGGGAGATTGAGGTTTAATGTCGCGTCGACAGCTGGGACGTAGGACGAATGTCTACTTGGAAAATCGTCTAATGGGATAATTGTCTAATATCTGCATAAATAAAAATTCTGGGAAATCATCTAAACGGAATATCGTATAATGGATAGTCGTATAACGGATAAACGTCTAACTGCACAAAAATATACCTGCGGTTTCTGATGTTATATGTACAGCGATGCAGGGAAATTAGACGATATTCCATTATACGAATTTCCTGTTATACGATTTTCCTTTATACGAATTTCGTGTTAGACGATTTTCCGCTATACTGTATACGTTCTTCCAATTTTGCGATTTTTCAGTTAGACGATTGCCTCTCGCCCACGACAGCAAGGTCATTAGCGCCAACCTCAGTCACAGTGTAGTCGTCCGGGTTACCAAGATGGACTGAGGTAGAAATTGGGCGTCTCGCCGCCCGGCTCAAAGTCGGTTTACGCGCGTGCTTTTGTAACATAAGGTTCCGGCGATGTTGAATCGCAGAGCGTCTATCCCAGACGGTCTAGTGACAACATCGGGTAGCTGCAGTTAGTGTTACAGTGAAACAGATCAAAGGGTACGTGGGCAACAACATCGTTCGAATAACGAGTCTCCCATTGCTGTAGCAGTGTTCTTCCATTGTTGTAGACGCGCTGATGTAACGTGTTTGCTTTCTGTTTGCCCTCCAAGTTTGTACTACTTTAGGAGACATTGTTGATGACGTCCCAATAATGCAGCGCTATGTCGCCCAATATGTGTTGCTTCGGGCGCGAACAAGGGTCTTCCGTAACGAAATGATGTATTGCGCTATGGTGATAAGCGGTGAAATATGAAGGGAGAGTACAGCCCTAACCAGACTTCAATATCGGTCACTAGACGCCACGCTCACCACATGAGTGCAGCAATTTGGACCTTGTAGGCACGAAGTAACGCGTCACTTCGCTCGAAAATTTATTCTCTCTAGATTTATTCTATCTAGACAATAATTATGCAGAGTAGTGGCCATCGTGGCTGTGCGGTGAGAGATCCATGATCTGGTCAAACCCCCTGGAAGGGGGACCTTGACAAAGTCCCCGCAAGGACTGCCAGCCAGGGTAGCATGAGAGGCTACCATGCTCCTTCAGCGGCTGTTGGAACTATTCTGGCCAATTCTGGACAGTCCCTACGATAATCGGAGGTTTCCCTGTTCAAATCTCCAGGTTGGCTCCTCCCTTTACCAGATATTTTTTCTTTCATAACAGTCGGGTAATGTTCAAAATTTAGCTGGTTCACCCACACGAGCAAACTGCTTCGGCTGGCTTAAGGCGCAAAGAAATAATAAAAAACAAACAAACAAAAAACGCCAAACTAGACTGGCTGTTGGCGGCTGCAAAACGACGCGGGATAGTGTAAGAACGACGTCAAAATCGATCGACAAACGCAACACCAGCCATACGATTCCAGCAATTTTGACCTTGTAAGTACGTAGTAACTCATCCAATGCTTCCACTTACAGACGAATTTTGCCCTTTTTGGTGGAAAAATGTTTTCAAAGGGGACAAAATATCAAACAGGGAAAAAGGGAGAAAAAACGGGGAAATTCTGTGCAATTTGCAATTTTCTTTAGTAACTCACGATATTCTCTCTATCTAGATTGTTCGAAACTTCTACTCTAACAAACGAAGTTAACTTTAACGTTTTAAACCCTTACCACAGCCACCTACAGTAAAGGCCGGTTCAGCTTTGGCTTCCACAATGCTCCGCTAGAAGGCGCGACAAATACCGACGCGACAAGTTTGCCAAGTGGCGTCATCGGTTGACAGAATTTCGAACCTTCGTTGGTTAGTTTGAAATTTTGCCGCTTGGTGTAGAGATGGCAGCACCAAGCAAACTTGCGCTTCCTTCTATGTCAGTGGTTGATTTTACGCGCCAAATTTGCCTTGATCTGATCCGGCCGTTACCGTAGGTGGCTGTGCTCTTACACGTTTATAATTTTATTTCTCGTCTGTTGCGGGTTTATTAAGGCTACAATCACAAAAATTGTGGGAGTACTAATGTTTACAGGTCCATCACTTCCGGCACGAACAGCAGGAGGACCAGTTCTAATAAAAGAAGTAGTCTTTTGAATTTTATTTCAATGTGTTTCAGAGGGGTGGCGTTCCTGTGCCATTAAAACATGCTCATAATTTTTTTTTCAATTAGGAAATGTTTGAAATTAGTGGTGTAATGAAAGGAAATTAAATAAGGGAAGTAAAAAAGCGAGCTTTTCATTTGCTCAGGAAAAAAAGGGAAATTTCACTTGTACTCAAGGAATTTCTGTAAGTTGGAAGTGGAAGCCCTGAACTCATATTTTTGCACGAAGATTTCTTCTGTCTGGTTTGGCTTTACAGCATGGACACTCTTGCGTCCTACGGACGTGTGTGCATTTATTAGCTGCTGGCCATACTTAGTTCTTACGATATGCGTTTTAGGTAAAGTTATCAGCTTCAATTTGGTCTTCCTTGCACCCATTATTGTGTGCGCGGTGTATCTTGAGTCCTGCAAGTATTTTGTAAGCGGCTACGTCTTCCTGGGTGGGGTGGCTTTAATCGATGGCCGCCATTGTTTTTGTAACCATCTTGAAAATCAACAAGGCACTCTGCTACTGAAAACGTACAATCGATTATCTGTGTTCGTTCTGCGGAGAACTCAAGATAGGTCGCGGACACTTTAGGTCTTGCGGCTGTAAGGATTATAAGAGCAAAGTCTCGAAAATGCGTAAAAACGAGTCAAGCCGACTAAAGCAAGCGGTCCCGCACATGGTCCGAGTTTTGGCTTTCGTATGAACGCGTGCTTCTTATTTTTAGAGTCTTCCCCCTTCTCCTCCCCTGACAACAAACGTGTGATGAGTAGCGGTAGGTTTGGAATTTGCTGGATGGTTTGAATTAGAGAAGGGAGCAACATCTGTCTACACTTATTGGCCTTTGCGTATAAATCAACGCCTCGTATTCTTAGTCGAATCATTTTACTTCATCCCTAACGAGAAGAATCTGAAATAGGTTCATCTCTCACTCTTTTTATGACGTCCTTGTCTGTCAACACGGGCACTGACAGTTCTAGCGCTGTGCTGCTGGTTTTTCTCTTGTTGCCCCCTTATGCTTGATTTAAAGGCGCATTTTCAACTTTTCAACTCCTAGATGCAGCACCGTAGAATCTTCGAGTAATATAAAGAAAATATAGGTAAATTTTTAAAAAAAGGAACAACACTTCGCAGCAGCGCCGCGAATTTTCATAACTAAAACGAGATCACGTGACCCACATCAGCCTATTGGATGGCGGAGAATCTGGAACGTGGATGCTGTGTTTAGAATATGGGCAACGCTATTGAAATGGTGAACTGGCGCCTTTAAGGACGCATTATGTCCTTATTTTATAAATCGGTCAACGTGTGGTTGAGAAGGTTACAGCATTGGAAATCCGCTACTGACAGCAGTACACAAAACCACAAGGGTATATAATAACACAATATTTTTTATTTTCGAGAGGTAATTCCTCTCTTGGTCACAAAACACAAATGAAACACCATAAAAACTCCTAAACATGAAAGAGGCAACTCCAATTAGTGAGCACCATCTTGATCTGGTTGCTTAGTCTTAGACCAAGCAACCAGATCAAGATGGTGCTCACTAATTGGAGGTGCCACTTTCATGTTTAGGAATTTTTATGGTGTTTCGTTTGTGTTTTGTGACCAGGAGGTGTTTCATTGTCTTTAGTGATTCCATGAGTGCCCTGGAGTCCTTGGCGA
>JAHWFP010040871.1:563841-601235 GCA_023313725.1 Lithobius niger
GCTAATGACCTAGCTGTAGACGCGCCATTAAGCCTCAATTCCCCCCCCCCCCTCCCGCCCTTTTCAGAATTTCCAATTGGCATTTCATCTTCTTCATCGCTGAAGTCTCTTCAAGGCAAGTGCTCTTCAAAACGGTTCAGGCACGAGTCCCATCCTTACGACCCTTCAGTTTGCCAAATCATTCCGTGAAATAGTTCGTGAAACATGACGAGTTCAGTTTCGTCTTTTGCCGCCCTCAGAGAATCTTCTTTGCCTGGAGAGGGAAAAAAAAAAGTCGACAACCCAATCGCCTCTTCGCTATATAGATGCAGTCCGTTCACTGTTCCAGGCAATTGTTTTTGATGATTGACGGGAAAAACGGGTCAGATTTTTACGCACCATTTTCTAGCTCTGGCATCGAGCTGGTAATTCTCCTCTTCAAGACAAGATGGCAGCTAATGGATTGTCTGATGAGCGTCGGACGTCGACAAGGGAACGACTGAATAAAGTGTCGTAGGTTTGAGAAGGGGGCTGAGCTTGAAGGCTCGCGACAGATAAACTACACAAGCAAAAGCCGAAAACCGAATCACAGTATAACCGTCACTCGAAGTGCCAAAGAAAATTAATAGCATCCGTTACACACTGAATTTTGAGGATGACGATGACAAAAGACGGGGGAGGGGGTTCGCAGAAGTCGTTTACTGGATGTGGTTTTTTTTTATTATTCTTGTAGTAGCAAAGTCGGTTTTATGGTCCGGTTTCTGACATCCGAGGATGATGATGTTACTAACTGATCGTTAAAACGGAGATAGACAGATGGAGCGAGAACTCAGAAGAACGTCCCATTATTTTAAAGACCTTTTTAACATTCATCCACCAATCTTTATTAATCTAGCCCTTCTTTGTAAATTAATGGCAGAATCGTTATTTTAATAACTACGGGAGACTTTTTTTTTTATCAATGGGGTTTTACGGCACATCATTTTAACGTTGGGCTCAAACGACCATCTGACGCTCCCACACAGACCACCGATAAGGCAGGAGCAAGTTTGTAAAAGGGGCACGCTGAGATTTATTTTTCTGGGACTTTTTTTTTAAATCGTCAGTCTTTTTTTTTTTTACCCTTTTTTTAAGCTTGTCCTTTTATTTTATCCTTTTATGCCCCTTTCGGCCCCTTTCCTGGCCTTCTTTTTGCCCTTTTTTGGCCTCTGGGCCCTTTCTCTCGCTACAGCACCAGCGTTTATCGGTTCAGAAATTAAAAAAAAAAAACATTTTTTTTTTTTTACAAAAAGGGCAAAAGGGAATTTTTTCGAAAAGGGCAGGGATATTGCCCCCCCCCTCCCCTGGCCCCTCCTGTGCACGCGACTGCTCCCACATACCACTTGCAACTGATCCTAACGTTCATCTTTCAGCGGTAAACTCCAACATTCAGTTCATGAAAGAGAATTGTTGTAATTCTCTCTTTCATGAACAGAATGTTGGAGTTTACCGGTTGATGAACTCTCAGATCAGCTGCAAGCAGTTGGGATCACGCAAATGAAAAGAAAATATTATTATATGTATAGTCTAATTACCATAAGCGAAAGCTATCCTATTTTTTGTTTTAATCAAAACACTGTCCAGCCTTCGTATCCATGGAAAAATTATCTTTTGCAACATTTACACAGGTTTGACTGAGAGTAGCAAAACCGTGTAACTTTGGGGAAAAAAAACAGAAGAAAAAGCGAGCTTTTGTATAGCATTTACATAGATTCGAGTTAACGTAATAATACTGATTTACAAAGAAGTTGCAACGGAAAGGCAGCAAAGACCAAGCACCTTTAAGTGAAGACGAAATATTTGCAACATACGCCTTTCATTCATGTTGACCACAAAATTAGTCTTATCAGGCCCAGGCTGACCAACGTTACCCAATCAAAACCCAGTTGTCACTTGGATGACAAAATCCACAATGCATTCGAAACACGGTATTTAATTTTCGGAAAAAGCACAAACGCATGTTTTCCTTGGTTACAATGATAAACTCTAAAAACACTTAAAAATAATGGCACAAGAGGTCTTATGTTCAGTGGACCGCCATGTTGGATGACTAGTGGCTAGTTTGACTATAGTCATCCAACATGGCGGGCCACTGAACATAAGACCTGTTGTGCCATTATTTTTAAGTGTTCTTAGCGTTATCATTGTAACCAAGGAAAACAAGCGTTTGTGCTTTTTCCGAAAATTAAATACCGTGTTTCGTATGCATTGTGGCTTTTGTCATCCAGGTGAAAACTGGATTTTGATACCATCTTCTCAACCACAATAATAAATTTTTTGGAATGTTACCTATACCACGCGCCATGGCTGTTTGCTGTGACGTGGATATCACGTGACTGAGCTAGTCCAATCGGACGGCCAAACAGCCGTTGTTCTCGTTCGTCATTGGCTAACTCATGGTGACGTCACGGCAAACAGCCATTGCGCATGGTTTAAGCTTGTATACCCGACAGGCTCTGATAATTCACACAGTCGTAACAACGGTAATGAAGCAGGAGCTTGTGACGAATCCGAACAATGGCGCCAGAGAAAAGAAGCAGATGCTATGCATCACATTAGGAGAAAATAAAGTTCTGAGGAACGACGAGTTGCAACTCTCATTCAGGATACTTTACAGGGTTAGGCAGTCGCGTGAATATCTCGACGATCCAGTGTATTGCGAAAAAAAATTTCGTCAGGTCTCAAGGCTCAAAGCATCCGAGTCTCCTTGGGGGGGGGGGGATTGAGGCTTAATGGCGCGTCGACAACTTGATCTCCTTGGATTTCTGCAGTGCAAACTATTTGCAAACTCCGCTATCTTCACATATCCAATCCTTTTTAAAACCCCAGGACATTAAAAAAAAGAAAAGTTGGTTCTCAGGCCTTACCCGCACCGATTTTTCTGACGGGAAATACGAAGAAACGATGCGGCAAGAATAGCAATTACAGATTAAAAGTGATCCTTAGTGAGAAATGAAAATATAAAATTACCGTTTTTGCTATTAAATAATTTTATGGACACGTGATAAGCAGAATTATGAGGCAGTTTTCTTTATTTTACCCAAAATAAAAAAAAAATAATTCTCCAAAATGTAAGGAAAATTAGGGCCGAAAAATAAGAAAATAAAAAATAAAACTCCGCCCGCCCGCACAGATTTCTTCGAAAAAGGCCCGAAAACCAACTTTCTTATTTTAAGTGGCATAATGTGGTTGTATTTTTTGTTTTAAATAATCTATGTTATTCCGCTCCGTAATGCACACAATGCGAGGCGAAGGACAACAAGAAACGAATCTAGGCAGACAGTTAGTAAATTTCCTCAATAATTTAATAAAACATGAAATTTTTGGACCACAAGATATTCTTCGTCAAACAAAAAAAGATGGATCTGTTGTTGTGTGATGCGAAAATTACGTGTTTAAATATATTATCGAGGAAATGTAAGTTATACGCCTGGAATTTTTTTTTTTTATTTCCTTCCTTACCAAGAGTTTGTTACGGAATACACGTACATCATGGCATCTGTCCTCGGTTGCCCGACACTCCACTGTTCTCAATTGTCCTCGGTTGGAAAGTCTTAAAATTGAATCGAATTGTATCGTAAGCAGTTGAATGAAATTACTTCATGAATCATGATCCCCGCGTGCTAAAAGAGAGTAACTAGAATTTTAACGACCTGCACGCTGTCCGATGCGGTGTTTATCTGAATTAATGTATACGGGCTTATAACCAACAACTGTCGAAGAGCGGCACAATGAAATGTTTATGTTCACGCTGCCAGAATAATCCAGAGATAACCCACAGATCATGTAAATACATTATTAGGTGTTTGAACACATCAGAACGCCAGATCAAATACAACAGCAATGAATCAATCTGAGTGTGATAAGAATCCGTCGTTACGAATCGATGGTTCAGCTCCCCAGTTGTACTTTTACACCGCAGTGTACTTTATTGATAATGTTCTAATACTGATTCGCTTCTTTGCTCTATGACCACTATGGTATAACGTTACGAGACAAAGCTTAGGGAGTGCGAGCGACGCTAGTAGATTCGCGTAAAGCCTCGAACCTATCATCAACCCGGATCACTGCACTGTGATTGAGGTTGGCGATATTAACATAGCTGTCGACGCATCATTAAACCTTAATCCCGCCTCCCATTAACAAAAATTGGAGTTTGTTTAACATCTCTGCAATGTGCGGTGCAGTGGCAACACGCGCCCCTGCACTGTGACCCACTGCACTGTGAGGTTGACCTAGCAGTCGATGCACCATTAAGCCTTAATCATCCCCCCCCCCTCCCCCAAATTAACTCAAGTCTGCCACGACGGACAGAAACATAGAGCACATAAGACAGCAATTGTCCAGAATCCAATAAGCCAATGACACAATAATTTAACGATTTTGACGTCTCTGGGACTTTGTAACCCAAATAAAATTTATATTTACAGCACTTTCTGTCTATTTATGTATCCTTCGTTCAGCCTTATCAGTATACTATATTGATTTGTATTCCCTCTCTGTTGGGTATGACCGATCTATGAAGACCTAGGATTTGGGCTTATTCAACATCTCTGTAATGTGTGGCGCAGTGGCAACCCAGACTACTAAACCGTGACTGAGGTTGGCGCAAATGACCTGGCTGTCGACGTACCATTAACCCTCAAGTCCCCCCCCCCATGCTATGACCGAGCACATTAGGCCGAACGGAGTTCTGGTCACGGTTGTGTCATTGGTTTCGAATGGCCACTTCCGGTCCGTCACTTCCTTGTTGATTGTCGCCGTCTTGATGGTGATCGTCGACGTTTCCGTCTTCCGCGAGGCATAGCGCGCGAATTGGGCGTAAGTCTGTCCTCCTGTCCGGGATTTTTTAATTTTTGTAGGAGGTACAGATGTATGATAAGATCTAGATTTGGGGTTTGTTTCACATCTCTCTAATATGTGGCGCAGTGGCAACCCGGACCACTGCACTGTGACTGGGGTTGGTGCTAATGACCTACCTGTCGACGGGCCATAAAAGCTCAATTCTCCACCTATAGTTTGTTCCACATTATGTTTTCAGAAAACTGACTGGATGACGAGTCGTTTCCTTGCACTAAGACTGCAAAAACATGTGGATATCACACTTGTAGATGCAGCATAGTTACTGTTAGAGTTTACGAATGGGATGTTTACGGATTTTTGTACTCGTAGTGGAAGAAAACGTGGCGTCATACAGTCAGTTTTCTGAAAACATAATGTGGAACAAAGTATAGTATGGGTTCAGTGAGTTAACTATAGACCATGCACAAGTTGCCATATCGGTAAACGCCGTACAGCAGTGATTTTTTGATAGCCTAGTGTACCAGTTTGCATCCGATTCACGTTAATTGAGTGAAATGTAAGTGCATGAAGGGCTGATTGAGTGAGCGAAGCGAACGAAATTCAGTGTTTGTTAGCCAGTGTTCGCAAAAATGGGATTGAAAACTTAAGCATGTGAAGCATGGATAATATACAATAAACCAAACTGTGTCAACTTCGCTGATGTAACGGCTAATTGGGGAATCGCAAATGTGAAATTTATAATGGGAAAATTTATAGACCTAAAATTCTTCCAGAAAAAAAGGTAGAGGTGATGATAAGACCGTGTGACCTTTTGTACGTTCACAGTCCTATGAAAGTTGTGTTATCCACCAAAAACCAAAACTGGTATAAGAGAAGCCGCCAAGTTTCCAAAAAGGTGTTAAACTCACCTATAATGGTATGAAGAGACTGAACTAAATACAATTAATAAACAAAAACGGAACGTTAAATGTTTAGAGTAAGGATCTAAAATACAATAAACAGTATGTGGTCACTAGGCTAACATTCTTTTCTCTTACATAATTATTTTTTTTAAATCTATGATTGTTTTTGTAGTGGAAAAATTGAGGCTTTCTGGCTCGTTGGCAGGTAGGTCATCAACGCCAGTCTGAATCACAGTACAGTGGTCCAGGTTGCCACTGCACCACACATTACAGAGAGGTTAACACACCCCAAATCTATACATTATATATCTGTACTACCTACAAAATTTTTTTTTAAAATCTCCAGACAGGAGGACAGACTCATCGCCCAATCAACGCACTTGCGGATGAGGGAAACTGAGGCGAACACCATATGACAATCAAGATGATTATTATTATTATTTTTTTTTTGCACGTACCTTTACCGTTACGGTTTTTTTTTTATCCACCCAAAACCAAAACTGGTATAAGAGAAGCTGCTAAGTTTCCAAAAAGGGTTGGCCTTTGAAAGTAGTGATATCATTCGACCAGGGAATGGCCGCCAAGGTTAATCCTATTAGCCAAGTTAATTGCACTGAATAATCCTTTGTAGCGTTAAATGAAAACTTGAAGACTGCTACCGCAAGTAGCAATGTTCTACTTTTCATTTACCTTTCAAACGATTAGTCGGTCCGTTCAACTTAGCTAATAGGATTAACCTTGGCGCCCTTTCTCTGATTGAATGATATCACTACTTTCAAAGGCCGACCCTTTTTGGAAACTTGGCGGCTTCTCTTATACCAGTTTTATGTGGCTGTTATTTATAGTGATTTTATGTATATTATTTTGTACATCATTTTGCCTCTGATTTCCTTGTCTGTTATTAGTGAATTGCAGTGTGCACTGCAGCCAGAAAAAAAACGCAGAGTTTAACGAATTCATGCACCCCTCATTTTGTTGAAAGCAGGGGGCTCAACGTTACTGCCATGGCTATTTGCTAGGCAGAAAGAGGGCATTTAACTTAATTTTAGGAGTGGACTTAATGTTTCTTCTCATTTTCGATGGTTCTTTCCCGCGGGTCTGATGAAGGGGGGTTAGAGAGCATAAAGATAAATTCCCAGGGCCCTTATACCCACAGGGCCACGAAAAGGATTCAATAACCCCCAGAATGCCTATTACTTCAGCGTCCAATTACTCCTGCCTCTCAGCGGCCTTAAACTTTTATGTGGACGGTTAGAAGGCGTTTCAAGACCTTCGTGGAACCAACCCGGTATTTGGCTTTTTACACGCACATGCGTAATTGTACCAGGTGTGTGTGACGACCACATATATTCTGGTCCCTGAGGTTTGACCAAATCACATTCCCCCTTTAACCTGCCACCGATAAAGACTCAGTCTTTTGTATTATGAATCCAACTGCCTTCACTCAATCACAGATTCCCGAGATTTATATATCATCGGAGTTGCCCAAATTCAGCTGTCATCACACGAATTTCGATCCTTTTTAAAATTCGCTATAAGGCAGATGCATTCAGTTTAAAAATATGCCAAGTTGGCAAATCAAGAAACACGCTAGTGTATCGCCCGCTAAGATTAAAGATAACACCTATCCAGATAAAATATATATGAGCATGGCGACCACTACACACTTTGTGTCTTTACTGCTAAGGTATAGTTTGGCTGTTTTCAGGCATGTGAGTATTAATAACAATACGACAGAAAAGCTAAAACTTTTTTAATCGGGAGACTTTAGTCACCTGACAACATAAAAGTCACTGTTAGTAACATACCTTACCGTTTACTAGTTTTAAAAACGACGTGAATAACGTTGATATTTTCCTAATTATTGGCTAACGTCATATCTTGTTTCACGAAAATACTTCTTCCATGCGGTGAATAAAGCTGGTTCTTACTCATTTTACAGGTATTGCTCTGGAGATGTGCCCTTTTCATAAGGCCTCTTCTAATAGGTCAAGTTGTTGAGGAATTCTAAACGACCGAATTGATTGTTTTACATTGTTTTAAACGTTGTTATTATGCAACAATGCCAATCAATAAACGCCAGCTGCAAGACGTCTGGAGTTTGCTGAGTGGCATTGTTGCATAATAACAATGTTTAACACAAGTAAAGATAAAAAGAAAAGAAAACAGAGTTTTGGTTTTGTATAGGTAGTTACATTTTTACAAGTAGCTCCTTGAGCTATGTTTCAAAACATGCCAATCAGCAAATAATACTAATCAGCAAACGCCAGTTAAGTGAACATTAAATAAATTCGTGCGTTTGCAAGGAGATACTGCAGTACTAATAAGAAATACTAATCGTATGAAAAAAGATGACTGCCGTCCCCCCAAAAAAATGAACCAGTAAACTAGATTCGTGTTTCCATCTCGTAATTACTAAGAAAAAAATGGATTTCATCAATTTGGATAACAAATATCTGATATCTACCCCAGAACAAGACTTGTTAAGGATTCTCGCCAAGCTTTTCGGCCGTGTGAAGTCGTGATATCAAACGCCAAGCTCTTTTGCCAAGCTAACCCCACCATCGGACTAAGACTTCAAACGTTTAATGAAATAATTGAAAATTGCCCAGTAAGCAATCTTCATATATTTCATTCAACCTTCGCACTATTACCCGGTGGGATTAGCTTGGCAAAAGAGCTTGGCGTTTGATATCACAACTTCACACGGCCGAAAAGCTTGGCGAGAATTGTTAATAAGTATTTTTGGGGGTAGTTGTATATTACTGTCTAACACCTCTGGTTTGAAACGGGACTATAAAATATCCTGCTTCTACTCTGTCACTCTTTGTTATTAAGTTTCACGTGTATCATTTGTCAAAACTGTCGATCATCGACATTCTTTTTCAATTTGATTTTGAAACACGGACATTCACAGCATCCTTTAAACCCTAGCAGAGCAGGAGGTATAGATGTATGATTAAGATCTAGAATTGGGAGCTCCGTAATGTGCGGCGCAGTGGTACCCAGGGTCACTGCACTGTGATTGAGGTTGGCGCTAATTACCTAGCTGTCGACGCGCCATTAAGCCTCAAACCCCCCTCCCCTAGCATACCAGCCTATACTTCCTAGCATCAATCGTAAATAATTAAGTACAAGAGCAAAAAGATAACTTTTTGAGGGTTCCCTGGGAGCCGGATCGCAGAGTGCAAAGTACAGCCACGTGGTTGGCAGCTTGGCATCTTGTAAGGTGTGGCGCAGTGCCAACCCGGACCACTGCACTGTGACTGAGGTTGACGCTAATGACGTCGCTGTGTCGTGCCATTAAGCCTCAACCCTCCTCCCACCCCAAGAGGAAGTTAGAATGCTTCTCACAACTGACTTACGTAGCCTACATAAACTTTAAAAAAATATTAATTGGGAGGCAATATCCATCCAAGACTACAATGTTTCGCGCTGTATTGCAAAGACAGAATTATTGTGCGCGCAGCGTAACTTGAGTCCTGCAGGTATTTTATGAGCGGCTACATCTTCCTGGAGAGAGCGGCTTTCATCGACGGCCGCCATTGTTTTTGTAACCATTTAAGATATCAACAAGGTGCTCTGCTATCGAAAACATACAATCGATTATCTGTATTCGTTCTGGGGCGAACTCAAGATAGGCCGCGGACACTATAAGACGCTGGGTTTGCATTTATGTTTAAGTCTAGCTAAGGCACATTTTTATTCGTTCGTTCGTTTGCCTTGTGATCGTGGCAACGTAACCATTTCGAACATTTTGCATTAGTCGGCATCACACTTTTCGTTGTCTAGCTAGCATGGCATTCTGCGTTGCAGAGTGTTAGTTGTGCGCCCTCGTGTCAACTGCAAGCGTTGCCATCGGCTTTAAACCAACTACACAACTTGTACGCATTGTCGCTAATTCCATGACTTCAGTATTTCATGAAAGACAAAAACAAGCCAAACAGCGAAAATCATGCACTTGAAGTAACGTAATACAGTAAGTCTCATTTATGCACTTAATGTTTCGTCGGAGTTGCGTGACCCGGATTCGAACTGGCAACCCGTTCTGTCCCTAGATCAGTGACACAACTTCTTTATCGATATGTCACGTTGCCCACTCCTCAGCCGGTGTAAAGATGACTCAATGTACCCGTTATTAAGGTTGCACCAGTGCCGGTAATGCGGTAGAGGGTTGGGTTGTAATTTGGGACCCGTGTCACAAAAAGAAACCTGAGCGCATAAAGGTGAACATGACGGATCCCAATCGGCTCAGAGGGATTAAATAAATACAGATGCTAACCTATTTACTTTCCCTTTTGGACTTAAATGTCAATACTGAGCAATATTGACACGTCCTGTTTTATCCATGTTTCACGCTTGACTTGTGTGTTCCATTCGTTTCACTTGATGTATGGCGTGGCAAATAGGCGATTGGAAAGTTCATGTTTATTTGTATGTGTGTGAGTTAAATGCTGCCTATGGGCGTTTCCTTTTAAAAGGCCGTGCCAGTATGGCTCAGCGGTATGATTTCGGCATTTTGGTTTAATAGGTCGTGGGTTCGAATCCCCGCTCAGGCAGCCTATGGGGCAAGTTGGCCTAATGGTTAGCATGTCCGTCTTGTGAGCCAAATGTCCCGGGTTTGAGTGCGGCTTCAGCCACCCTTGGCATTTTCGGGAAGAGAAGAGCCCTGTGATGTCTCGTGCTCATGTCGATTGTGGCATCTAAAAGAACCTAGGAATTTCCGATGGGATTTAACTAACAAAATTGTCTCCCTCACCTTTTAGGAAAATTGGAAATTAGCCAACAGCGAAAATCATACACTAGAAATAACGTAGTTCAGTAAGCCACCTTTATGCACTCACGTTTCGTCGGAGTGGCATGACCCGGATTCGAGCCGAATTTTTATTTATTTATGTATTTATCCCTCACCTTTTGGCGCCATGGCTACGGCTGGGAGCGCGTCAAAAGCTAAGCTCAAGCATTCTAACATTTAAGTCCAAAAAACAACCAAAATAGGTTTGCATCTGTATTTATTTGCATAAAGGCGACTTACCGTATATTGCGTTATTTCTAATATGTGACTTTCGTTTTTTGGCTTGTTTCTTTTTTCTTTATACAAATTGCAGGAATTTGTGCATATTTATTCAACACTTCACGATAGCTGCAAAATTCCGAAATACGAAATGAGATTTGTGTTCATCTTTAGGTGAAGTGTGTAGGCACATTTTTATTTCGGTGAGCGTCGTTCGTTTGCATGTCTTCTTGGTAAACCTCATCCTTCAGAACCATCTTAGCGTCGCGGCCTCCATACTTTTCATTGTCTATAGCTAGCGTGACATTTTGGCGTTGCAGCGAGTTAGTCGTACGCCCTCCGGGGTGAAATTCAAGCCCTGCCTTCGGTTCCGAACCAACCAGACTTGTTTGTCTTACCACGGAGGCATTCCATTATCTCAGTCTGGGCCCTTTTCGCCGCTCGCTTTCGTTAATAAATGAACGTAGTCGTAATCGTGCAATTAATAATAACGAGCGCGCGAATTTATCTTTATTTTTCTCCCGTGTGTAGTTGACCAAATATAAATTTGTAACGCGGCCCATTTTGCTGTTGACATGTTTTTGATTGTTATTATCTCGTTTTCACAGCTAAATTATAACCGGGGAAAGGCTAAAGTTTGGGCTTAAAGTTAAAGGCCTTAGAAGATGACAAATCGTTAAGTTTGTTAACATAGCTAATTAACTCGACAACACTGCGTGTCTAGACAGCTGCCGCTAATACAATCTAAGACGGGTTTTCTGGATGGGCGCAAATACCAGGAAAGAGATAGTCAAACCAAAACAAATCAAGCAAGTCTCTGCACCACTGACTGTGCAGGAAAAATTAAAGTAGAAGAAAAAAGGAAAACAACATATCGATGCATTTTCTCCCCTACCTCAAATTTTGGACTAATAAAGAAGACATTACGGTTCACTGGCTCCAGAAGCAATGTATTATTGGATTCCTGAAGAAATCTAAACGTGGTACGTACGTACTGAGTAAGCAACAGTCACTTAGTAAGTCTATTGTAACAGGCAAGTCTATTGTAATCATATCAAAAACCAAAACTGGTAAAAGGGGCCGCCTAGTTCCAAATGGTTCGGCCCTTCAAAGGAGTGATATCAACACACCAAAACATTCGCCAAGTTACTCGCACCGGTTAATAGTTCGAAGGTTAAATGAAAACTAGAACGTTGCTACTTTCGGTGGCAATGTTCAAGTTTTCATTTAACGTCCAAAGTATTATTCGATTTTTGCATTGAAAGCAGCTTAGCTGGCATTCCTACACGAGTTAATTTTTGTCAGGTGGGTCATTGCTCTTGATTTCAACACAATTTAAGCTTTTGTACCGCATTATTATTTTCCCCCAAGTACCTGAAATCTGCCCAAATATGCTTCAGGATATAAGACACTGACGCTATGGCGCCGCGCTACAATGGTTTACAACCTCGACAATTGAATTGATGTGATGTTTGTTGTGATGATTGTTGCCTAACTAGGCGCGACACACTAGCGTGTGTCTAGATACGCAATACAAAGCCAAACAAACACCAGGAAGCCAACAGCTCTTAGTTCTCCTTGTTATTGTATTCAGGCAAACCCGGATGTCGGCTAAAAGAAGCAACTCAGCTAGAGGGGGGGGGGGGGGTTTGAGGCTTAATGGCGCGTCGACAACTTGGTCATTAGCGCCAACCTCAGTCACAGTGCAGTGGTCCGGGTTGCCACTGCACCACACATTACAGAGAACCGAATAATTTTACTCAGCTAGAGGCAGAGAACAGTTGCTAACCGGCAGTGGTAGCAAATTGCTGAAAGGTACATTCCGCCTGCCTTATAACAGCCACGCACAAATCGCCATCCGCGCATGTTACCATCGCACCGTTTTAGCGAGACTCGGCATAGTAATACAAGGCTAACTAAGATAGTAGCAACGCAGCTACTATCTCAGTTGGCCTTGGGGGCAGTAGACGATACAGCATGAACGCAAACACTGTGTCGTCGCAAACCGGAATGATTTTCGTATTTTGACATCACACTTTATAATTTTTTTTTAGGAACGTGTCTTATAATTTTTCTTTGGCGATCTATTGGCATAAATAATTTTAATTTTTACCGCATTAGGTTTTTAGAGTTTCGATCTTGTGGTAATTATTAGCAAAGGATTAAAAAGTAGTACATGCACACTAGGGTGGTTCCAAAAATATTTTTAAAAATTAAAATTTTTTCTTGTGTTTCTCCAACCAACCATTGGGTGCCATTTGGGTAAGAACTCTCATACCCAAAATATTTTTTTTTTAAACAATATTTAGAACTTGCACAACTGGTTTGAAGTTTTGGACTTTACGGGTTTTCATCAGTCTTCCATTGGTGGTTTAATAAATGGGTATGTAAGTTATTTACTGTTTATCGACTTGTTGGGTATTCCCTGCACAGTTCAAACACCTACAAACCAAATTCATAAGCCCCCCAAGTAGGTCTTTTTGTCTCATTTTCAGCATAAATTAACATAGACGATGACAACCAAGACCAAAAAAGTTACTCGGTCTGGGAGTGCAATATGGCTTGTTGGAGGAACGGAAGAAACTTTTAAGGCTTCTAAACTACCTTCTCGGGGAGAAGTGTTGAGAGTACTCTTTAATTATCACGATCATGGACAAATGAGCCTGAAAGACAGTATTGCAAAGGCTATGGAGCTGCTGCTTCCTATCTGGGAAAAAGCCAGAATACCAACAAAGCCTCCAAATCACATAGTGGAACACATCAGAAAGCTCCATGCTGAATGGCAGTGCCTAAAGAAGTTGATTAACCGAAAATCTGAGAAGAATAGTTCAAACCAGCATATGTTCCAGGAGAGCCTCACAGATCTTTTCGACGTGGCCCACCGTGATGCAGAGTCACTTATTAAAATCGAGGAAGACCGGCTATTCTTGAAAGCCCAGCGATAGAAGGGCCGCAGAGGCACAATTGGAGGAGTGGATCGCAATCTTGCTCTCCAGGAAGAACGTGCAGCCAGGAGGCGTGCTGCAGCAGCAATTCGTGCTTTGAAAGCCAAGTCAGCACAGGAGGAGGATGCTACTACAGCTGCTGTCAGTGAGGACTCGTCCTGTGATTCTACCAGCGTTAAATCTTCTGGCTTAGAAGCTGGACTAAGTAGCCCGCCTGAACCAGGACCATCAACAGAAAAGAAGCCAAGGCTGAGAGGCAGGGCAACAGTAGTAACTCCAGAGGTGGCTGCAGCACTTGATCGAACTAACACAAGTGATCGCTGTGCTTCCCACATATTTTCAGCAATGGCATCAACAAGTCAACTCCAGCAGAATGTGGAAGAACTGATCATCAGCCGCAGTGCTATACGTCGAGCCCGAATGAAACACCGTAAGGCTTTCACTGCTGAAGTCAAAGCCTCATTTGACCCAGCAGTGCCGTTGATTCTGCACTGGGATGGGAAAATTATGGAAGACTTCACTGGTTCTGGTCGAGAAAAAGTCGACCGACTCCCTATTCTTGTGTCTGGACAAAATGTGGTGAAACTGCTTTCCGTACCGAAGCTTCACGATGGGATAGCAATTATAGCAATTACAGCAATGACATTGAACCGGCTGTTCTGGAGAGCATTGACGAGTGGGAATTGCGGGATCGCATCAAGGGTCTATGTTTCGATACCACAGCCTCCAATACTGGAGTGAGAGGTGGAGTATGCATCCTGTTAGAGACTGAGATTGGCCGCGAGCTGCTGAACTTAGCATGCCGCCATCACGTCGCCGAAGTCATGCTGAAGGAAGTGTTCAATTTCTGTGATGTGTCTAAATCTCCAAATATGGAGCTCTTTGGCTATTTCAAGGAATTTTGGCCACAAATTGATCAAACTTCATTCTCCACTGCAATTGAAGATAAGAGCATGGAAGCAAAAATCGCTCCATGGAAGGATGGCATTATTCAGTTTGCCTGTGCTCAGTTGGAACAATTCCAGCCAAGAGACGATTACCGAGAGTTACTGGAACTGACAATTATTTTCTTAGGGAGTGTTCCTCCACGTGGAATACGTTTCCAGTACCCTGGAGCAATCCATCGTGCTCGCTGGATGGCAAGGGCCATCTACTCCATCAAGATCTGGCTTTTCCATAAGCAGTATGAACCACTACAAACTGAGTCTACTACATCGCGGCGGTCTCGTGGGCAATCATATGGTGAGAAAATATGTGCTCACTTGAAGGAAATATCTCTCTTTGTGACTGCTATTTATGTCAGGTATTGGTTCCAGAGTCCATCGTCAATAGGAGCTCCAAGAAACGACCTAGAATTGCTAAACAAACTGTCAGTATATCAAAACAAGGACGTCGCACAGGCAGCCACCACAGCATTTGGGTGCCATCTCTGGTATCTGTCGGAACTGCTTGTCGGCTTTGAATTCTTCGACGATGAAGTCTCGGACGAAGAGAAGAGATTGATGGTACTGGCCCCTAAAGAGAAGGAAGGGACTGAAGAGCCTCTGAAACGGATACTGCCATTCCTGGAACCATCAAAGAAAGGGTTGCACGACTTCGTTACTACATCAACGATACGTTTTTTCAATATTCTTGACTTGCCTGAGGAGTTTTTGCAGCATGATCCCAGCGAATGGAGAGTTCTCGAATCATACCAGTGTAGTCAGAGTATTGCCAAGTCATTGAAGGTGGTCAACGACCTTGCAGAACGGGGAGTTGCTTTGATCCAAGAATTTAATGCTTCTCTCACACGAAATGAGGAACAAAAGCAGTTTCTGCTCCAAGTCATTGAGGGTCACCGGAAAGTTTTCTCTGCACCCACAAAGGCTGGAGCCATTAAACGATCCAAGCTAATATGAAATGAATCAATCATCATCATTTTATGTAACTTTATATAACTTGTTTGCCACCTAAATAATACAGTGTTCCACTGATTGCTTATGTTCAATTGTATAACCGTAGAATAAAGCGTTAAATACTTTGATTGCCTTGTGCAAGTCCTAAATATTATTTTATTTCACATAATTTTTTCTGGAGTTCTTTTTTTATGATATGGAACTGAACTGTGGGTTGGAGGATAACTTTCTAACACTTTTAATTTTTTGGACCACCCAAATGCACACACGCAGATGAAACGTCATGGGTTTTTTTTTTAAGTGCGTAAAGGATAATATAGTCACAGGATACCATTAAATTAGTTTCCAATATTCAACAGAAAATCTCGTAGATGCCACATTTTAAAACGGATTTTTAGCAAGGGATCGACTAACGGTAAGTAAATAAAACTTTGGGGCCGTACTTGATGTGGAGGATCGAGAAAAATGGCGTTGGGGGCGGAGGCGGGGATGTACCTTTAACCAACGGGCTGCCCCTTGTCCCCACTGCGATGTGTTCGGTATGTAAATACAGTGATTTTGGCGGTCCATCTTTTGTTGGTGTTTGGGGTCCGACGTAACCAGTTGGGACCTCTGCACTACTAAGGCTGGCGCAGTCAAAACTGATGTTTGGGGCTTGTCCGGGATTTGAACCCTGGACTTCTTGCAACCCAAGCAAGAATCAAACCTCTAGATCAACAGGCCAGTGCAACGATGACTTCCAAGGAGATATTCGATATGGACATTTCGGTTTGGGAGACGATGAGCGAGGAAGAGGAAGACATATCGCCAGAATAAGGCCGGGTTTACGCAACCACTCGCTTTTGAATTCTCGCAGCTAGAAGCTAGAAATCACCTCAAATTCCAACATGGCGGCGGTTTTATGTCTGCTGCCTCGCAACGAAAACAGCAAATAACATGAGTTCAGAAGCGTTTGGGAAAATTGTTTCGTCATGAGGAATTCTTTATATTATTGGCACGGATTATAAGACTGCAAGTATTTACTCAAACGATGTCGGATTTAGCTAATCCATTTAGCGTTGTTACCATGGCAATGTCACCTTTGCTATCGCGATTGAGTTCTAGCTGCGAGAATGCAAAGGCGAGTCGCTGCGTAAACGCGCCCTAAGTTCTTGTGAGGTGCTGAACTTTAGGTAGCTTAATTGGTGTTTCAATCTGAACTATATTTTTTTGTGTGTTCTATCAAGAAGTTAGTTATGAAGCGTGACAATTCACAAACATTTGTGTAAGACAGATGGAAGATTTAAAATTTCTTTTCTCCTCCAAACAATTACTTGTGTATACGGTAAAGAAGACACAAGATATTGATTGTAAATTCGCTTTTATCAACGAAAAAGATTTAGCTTATTCTTACCTTGCCCATGATAAGGGTTACGGACGCAAGAGCGCTGTTTCAGTGTATAGTAAGTAGTTTTAATCGTGAATTCGTAAGTAACTATGAAACTCTGCATATCTTTTAAGAGCAGCCAGTGGTAAACGGGTTGAACTCTCGGGTGATGGTGAATGTTGTAAAGTTGGCTCTCTCTTAAGCAAACAATTAGAGCAGGGGAGTCTAACTAGCTGTTACACGCTCAAGGGAACACAAGTCCAGCCTGCGAAATCCAGTTTGCGAAACCCAGATTTCGTCTGTGTCTTACGTCGGGCCCGTTACGATTGCGAAATCCATGCCTGTGTTTACATTGTTTAGAATCCGTATAAATACAGCGATACCAGCAGAAGTTTTTTAGTTATTGTTTGGGGTCAGACCTAACCAATTGGACCTCTGGGGCTGGGCTATTAGAGGCAGTGCAGCCAAAACTGACTTCAGTGTCTAATACGCAATGCTTGCCACAAAGTCCACTAAGCTTAGTGGTAGTGACAATCCAAAAATTGTGTTTGTAAGCCTAAAACTTGGTATTTGTCATGCCGGTGTTACAAAGTGAATATAACGAAAGTGAGTGAAGAAGAATGTTGACGTGAGTAGGGGTCGGACGAATATTCGAATATTGGTTCGTTAAGAACATATTCGAATATGATATATTCTATTCGAACATTCGCAAAATAAAATTTCTATGTAATTTCATATTTTAAAAAAAATTTTGAGTTGAATTTTAAGTTTTCCTGTGGGCTTCTCTCGAGTCCCAGCCAGTCCGTACTATGCATTCTTCCTTTCCCCCTTCTCCCCAACGAATCTGTAGTGGTGATTACGCACAGCAGCTCTCCCTAAAACATTTAACGAAAAACGAATTTTTTGTGGGGGGGGGGGGCTAACATGGAAAAAAATAATCTAACGAATATTCGAATATTTTTTTTCGAATATTCGAATATGTTTTTTCCGTACTCGTCCGACCCCTAAGACGTAAGACGTAAAAGCTCAAATAAATACAGAATTACTCTCACCGTAAGCTGCAAAACTACGCATGCTGGAGTTTGGAGCTGATGAAATGTAATGCCTCTTTAATGTTGCATTAGTTTTAACTCTTGAGGAATGAATCATAATG
Organism: Lithobius niger; assembly: GCA_023313725.1. NCBI lineage: Eukaryota > Metazoa > Arthropoda > Chilopoda > Lithobiomorpha > Lithobiidae > Lithobius > Lithobius niger. The sequence continues at coordinate 581,938 of JAHWFP010040871.1, forward strand.
GATTTTTAGTTGATGTCGAAATCCCTATAAGTTTTTTATGGGTGTGTTTTTTACATCTACGTGTTATTCAAGCAATAGTCAATGTTCACCATCAAATTGGGAAAATGTAAGCATTACCTCGCTGGTTTTAATACATCATGATATATGGCATTATGGCACCGCCGTATCATGACATGTAAACATTCCTGCACTATTTTAAATGGTTCGTTGTTGGAAAGCGTATCAGACCGTCTGTTTTGTTTATGTTCCAAGTCTTCTGTTAAAAAGAGGCGTGGCTTCATGAAGAGCAGTAAATGACCTATAATTTGTTAGCCAACGAACGTCATAAAACCCTCAGTTGGCACTAAAGCTTTGTTACCTCAATATCTTCGTCACTAGACTTAAAACTCTGTCTGTTTGTCTGGTTGCTTTCTATTACATTCAGGCAGAACATTATTAACGTGCTAAAACCATAAATCCTAACGTTCTAAATCTTTGGAAAGTTTAATTTATTTTGAAGAAAACTGAATTTAGATTTCTTCCTTTGTCTCTTTGTTCTCTCAAGCAGGGTCTTACGAGTTCCATATCTTTAAAAGTAAACAGTTGCTTTACAACACCTCAGACATTATGTCTAAGGGAGTATTGTTAACCTAGTGAATTTATGGGTTCATTCAGAGAAAACAAACATGCTAAAACCATAAATGTTAACATTCTAAATCTTTAGTGAATGTAATTTATTCTGAAGAAAACTGAAATTAGATTCCTTCCTTTGTCCCTTTGTTATCTCAAGCAAAGCAGGGTCCTACGAGTTTAGCCACTTTAAAAGTAAGCAGTTGCCTTACAACACCTCAGACTTTGTTTCTAAGGGAGTATTGTTCATCTCGTCCTTGCTCGCACCTGCCTTCGTTCACAACTCGTTAGCGACACAGTCCGCCAATGTGAATGAATAGCAGACCACCTTTAAAATAGTTTCATGGCACTGTCCACACGGACTTAACCATTGATCACGTCGGGGGCCTTAAATGTTTGTTTGTTCGTCGGCCATTCAGCGTTAGAGGGATGGAACTTTCATCCGGAAAGGGCTTTGCGCGTGTCTGTCGACTGTCGGAAATCATCTCTCAGGGGAAGTGGTCTCCTTCTGATGGCACTGCATACTGGCAGTTGCCGATAACCCCCTCTTCTGATTTCATGTGGGGTCATAACTCGCGTGCTTTGCGAGCATGTCACGATGAATGTGGCTTATACATATAGCTACACATAGTACAGAAAGTAGTGAAGGGAGCTGCCTGCTTGTCCTCAGGCTCAGCCTCAAGTGGGGGTTGTCAAGGAAACGAGCAGACGACCCATCTCCGAATACTCTGAGCGCTTTTGCAACAAGAAAAGCTGAATTCTTCTTCTTACGAGATTCTTTCAAACTGAAGAGGCCCTCTCGCAAAGAGTGCTTGTCAATATTGCAGTAAATGATGGGAGATAAAAGTGAATAGTTAAAGAAAAGAGAAAGATCTTTATGTGTGGGCTCTTTGTACGGAAGGAAAAGAAGGACATCGGTCAGTTAAACTGTGCTTGCAGACTGGGTGGCTTTTCTGTGTTGTGGTTTATTTACAGAATAAAGTGGACGGTCAAGCTACGAAGCATACGAAACGGAATGTGTGCCGTAAAAAAGGAGAGGATAAGACTCGTTCTAAGTTTGTTACCAGCATTCAGGGTTTCAGAATGAATACTTTACATCGGACTTTACACTGTTAATAACAAATACCATGCTGTTCAATTTTTTTTTTTGACAAAACCGACGACTTCGAGGATTAGATGTAATGTTAAAAAATTCAGTTATTTTACCGTTCAATGACTATTCGGATTTAATGGTCGTGGGCTGTTTTTATGTTTACATCCCGAGAACGCCCTGAAAGCAGGATTTAGCAAGACTCGTTCCTCATACATAGGTGACTCATTTTACAAATGTCGACCGAAAAAATTACAAATTGCCATTTCTTTTGTATTGGGATAAATAAATAAATAAATAAATAAATAATTCATTCGTCGCGCAAAACAATCACGACAGAATGGACAGGGCCGATAAAAAGTCACTTACGCCCGACCACATATTTAAAAAGAAGTGGTGAAACGACAAAAGGTGGTTGTTCAAGCTGATAAAATTGCTTAAAAGGACCCGCCAAACTAACTTCTTAAGGATTAATTCGTAAACGATAGGAGATGGTTATTTAACTAAGACAGTTTTGCTTTAAAAGACTCCACACTGGTGGACGCCACCACATGAGTCGGCAACGAGTTACAAACCTTCAGAACCCTAAACGAAAATTATGGCGCCGACATGTCGTGTAGTAACTCCACCAGTTTCAAAGCGTACCCCCTAGTCACACAATCCTTTCGAAGCTCACAAAAATATCCATGATTAAAATCCAGCATGTTATGTAGCATCAAAAAGGTCAGTGTCAAATCAAATTCGAGCCTGAGGAAATCCAGAGTGTCTGTCCCCAACAATCGCAGCGGTTCCTTATGAAAAATACGATAACCCTCGCAGCCTCTTCGTAAATGATCGGCGCGACCGCGGTAATTTACAGTTTCATTTTTTTTCCAGTGTGGCTTGGTGGTTTGAACACATTTGTTGTCTTTTGTTATCAGTATCTCTTCCTATCGTGTCGGTGTTCAGTTAATAGGGGGGGGGGGATAGAGGCATAATGGCACGTTGACAGCCAGGTCATTAGGACCAACCTCAGTTATAGTGCAGTGGTCCAGGTTGCCACTGTGCCACACATTACAGAGATGTTAAACAAACCCCAAATCTAGATCTTAGCATACATCTGTACCTCCTGCGAAAATTAAAAAAAAAACAGGAGGACAGACTACAGGAGGACAGACTACAAGAGGACAGACTTATCACCCAATTGACGCTCCATGTCTCGCGGAAGATGGTAACGTCGACAAAAACCATCAAGATGGTGACAATTATAGACAAGCAAGTGTCGGACCGTAAGTGGCCGTCGACACCAATGACATTCTGGAGGGATAACCCCCCTCCCCTAAAAAGGAAAGAGTGAGTAAGTTTGGTGTGACCAATGCGTAAACGGGCCAACACCACATCCTTACGGCGACTGCGGCGAAAGGCCAAGTGCCATTCCTGGACATTGCCTTTAATAGTCCGCAATTTATTGGTGTCTTGTTGTCGCACAAGGCTTGCCAAAAAAGCATGTAATTTTAGACATAGAGTTGGAAAGGCGTCCGAGGGAACAAGGCCGAGATCCCTTTCGAGAGGACTAGAAAGGGCCCCTTCCGCTGTAGAATTAGCATAGTAGTTGATAGGTTGAAGGCTTCACGTGACTTTATTAACGTCGCTGTCACTCACTCAGGTTTATTTCGTGATGTTACTATCGTGGTTATAAGATAAAGAAACATACAAATACTATTAGTGTAGTTATGTTATGAAGAAGATTCTGTGTTTGTTTGTTTTTCAATATTATAAGTGCTAACGAAAAGATGGCTAAAGTTGCATTAAGACCTTCTCCTCGTGCCTTGCGTCACGACACACTATGCATGCGGCATGACAGAGTTGATTTATTGCAACAATTTTTACTGCAGTACATGACGGCGGACTGATTTCTGAATGCCAGCATTCGATTGTGTGTTTTTGAGTCGATAACTCGGAAATGCACGCCATGTTGGATTTTGAATTCTCCCTGCGAGTAGATATTTATTGTACCGCCGTCTGATATCACTGCCAGAAGTTTTGTTTTTTTGTACGAGAAAAGCAAATTTTGGAAATAGCCCGAAATGACAACAATGTTGAAGCAATGTTTAAATTTATTGCTACACTTTGTACTTTATCCGTGTTGTTATTTATAATACATTTAATTCGTTATGTTTTGCCGCATTCCTTTAGCAGAAACTGGGAGCTAATTGTAAGTAAATAACCGTTGACTAGCAAATAGCGTTTGACGAGCGAGAAGGTTTCGTTGCTAAACGCACCCTTATTGCACTAAACTACAATGAAAATGGAGCGTTATATTAAATGATAGTCATTTTCAGTCGTCTAGGTTATGTACGGAAGAAACTCATTAGATAAAAAAAAATCTATTTTTTGTTTTCTTTCTATATATTTTGTTTTAGTAGTAGATAAGCCATGTGGTTTCCAAGTTAGCAGAGAACTTGGTGCTGATAACAAGTATGCATAAATAAAATTCATTCTACTGTATTATTGGTTATTAACGAAGTTAGTTACCAAATTCAAAGACTTTTAGCACCAAGAATTTTAAAACAATGTCAACTTGCATTAAACAAGGATCGATAAACTGTCGGAAAACAAAACGGCAGCTTTTCAAACACACATGTGAAGTGGGAACATGTTCATAGCCCTCTCCAAAAAAAGGAATGGAATGTGTCCTCTGATATATTTCTGTAGGTTTTGTAATGGTAAATTCCGATTTAGTAGGAAGGGGAAGGTTTTATTTAACCATGGCTTTTCACTAAGAAACAAAGAGACGTTTTACCTTTATTTCAATTTTGCCATACAATAAAAACACTTAAAGTTTCGATTACTGAAATAACTGGGATGAGAATTAATAATAATAATATGACGTCACAGTCAACTATGTAAATAACTTCACTGGGCCGAACACTGTACAAGGTCAGTTTCGTTTCCAGAAATGGAAGGCTCAGGGAAGGGTTAAATAATTATACACAAATCGTTGTAAAGTATATAAAGAAAAGAGGAAAATAAATCAAACAGCGAAAATGTTAGCATTTCGCTGTTTACTTTAGGCTCGTATCAAGCTTAAGGATACTCATTGTTGGGAGTATGGTTGGACATTTCTGCTTGTTGACGGATGTTATGCTTTTATGGCGTGTATACAAAAAGGTTGGAAGGAATTTTCTCTTACATGGAGTATTGCCCAATAAAATACAGTATAAATGCCACTACAGCCTCTGTCTTATGCCATCTAACGCATACACTCCCTCAGAAAATCATACACTGGAAATAACGTAGTACAATAAGACCACCTTTATGCACTTACGTTTCGTGGAAGTAGCATGACCCGGATTCGAACTGGCAACCCAATAATTCGTCCCCGCATCACTGACAGGTGTGGAGGAGTGGCCATAGCGATAAAGGCACTACGTCAGTGATCTGGGGACGAATTGGGTTGCCAGTTCGAATCCGGGTCATGCCACTCCGCCGAAACATAAATACATAAAGGTAGCTTACCTACGTTATTTCTAGTGTATGACTTTTTGCTGTTTGGCTTGTTTTTTCTCTTATGCAAGGCACCATGCTACAACACTCATCGATATTAAGTATGTTATGGATTGATCACTGTCATCGAGTTGTCCGGACTCAATTAGAAGAAATCTTTCAGCAACTTTCCACCTCAGAGTCTATCAAGGATGTAAGATAGAACTCAGTTCAGCATGCGGAAAGTGACTTACCCAAGAAACACTGATGAGGAATGCTGATTTACGAGGGTTCAATCCTAATTGATGACTTGAACCTAGTCCAAGCGCACGACCCCGAATGGTCAGTGAAAAAAATGTTCTTTCAAAAAGACATCTCATCAGAAAACGTCGCACCATAAGGTGTAAATATTTGACAGACCAAATGACAAACGGTTCTCTGACCTGCTTTCATCCGAGCCCTGCAGGGCATCTCCCACCGAGCTTCTCCAGCGAGTGAGTGTGACACTTGCACTGTTGTCACCGTGTCATCTTGCGTGGCTGACACGAGAGACGCATTTACGGACGTAGACCACACAACGTCACTCAGTAATATTTCGAGTAAAATTATAATTTAGCACACAAACCCTAAAAATACTAAAATACATGAAACAAACAGTAATAGAATGATTAAACTTTTAATAATAAATAAAAAAAAAAAACAGAACGTAAAATGTAAGAGAGAGAATCTAGACGTTAACCCCTAAAACGGCCAACTAATTTTTTTTTTTTTAACTTAAAAATCAGGGGTTCCCGAGAGAACCCCAACTAATAAGTTGTACAAGATAGTCAAACTTCAGTTTCATAATTTTTTTTTGATGAACACACTTTAAAGAGACTGATTATCAAGGGACATGATATTAAAAAAAAAATAAAACCAGGTTTTATAAAATTGTTGCTTACGTTCATTTTGTGTCAAAAACCATATATGGGCCAAACTTCACAAATCATAGTTATTAGAACCCCCAAAAAAACTTTAATGCAGGAAATTTTTATGTAGAAATAATCAGTATCTCGTGGGAAAATGAAAATTATGTTACAAAAACATTTTTTTTTTTTTATCAAACATAGGGCTGCGGCATACTTTCACGTTATGTTAAAAACGGTAATACGGCAAAGTTCCGCAAAGCCTAAATTTCGGAAAAAAACCTACACCAGGTCGAAAGTCTCTGGAAATGTACAAAATACGCTTGAAAACAATGTTCATAAAAACTAGCTGTTGAAAAAAAAAATTTCTGATACAATTTTGCGAAATATTGCTTATGGGGGTCGAGCGAGACCCCGTTGGTCATTTCGGGGTTAAAACTTAGAAGGATCACAGACAAGCTTTGATACTAAGGATCAGACACCGAACTTCACCAATAAGGGCCGGGTAAGCATTAGACCATTACTACCCGGCGGTCAGCGTCCTTCCTTAAGATCAGGAAAGCACTAAATACATTTTGACGAAAAACTGTAAGAGATAATACAACCATAAACGCGGTGATGAAATGGTAGTGATGTGTGCGCTTTCCTGCTTTGCTTTAGGTTGAAAAGTTTTGTTTCAGTAACCGAAATTCAGTTAAATAACATGTCAGTGTATCGCCAGTGGGCAGCGTTATTGGCTGTCATCAATTGCTTTAGTTTACGACATTCTATAAAGACACGTCAAAAATTACATCCATTTTGACATGCATGTTTGACTTTTGGATCACTTACACAATAACTAAACACAAGAATTGCGGTAAGAATAAGTTACTTACGTCCGATATAACAATTTAATTACTGCATCACCAAAACACGACACGGAGTTCGGCATCGTTTTGCTGGAACGCTCAGAAATTAATGCCGACAGATGTCACTTTTCGATTTCGTCTCGCAGCCGATTGAGGTAGCTGTATTGACTGTGAGGAGCTCAAGCGTTAGCTGGCCACTACACTGCCGGCCAGCTACGGCCGTCAGACGCTTGAGCTCCTCACAGTCAATACAGCTATCTCAATCGGCTGCGAGTCGAAATTGAAAAGTGACATCTGTCGGCATTAATTTCTGAGCGTTCCAGCAAAACAATGGCGATCTCCGTGTCGTGTTTTGGTGATGCAGTAATTAAATTGTTATATCGGACGTACGTAACGTATTCTTACCACAATTCTTGTGTTTAGTTATTGTGGTAGTGATCCAAAAGTCAAACATGCATGTCAAAAAGGATATAATTGCCCTGTAAGTCAAATGCCAAACTTCAGAAGAAATTGTATTCATATGATACTGATATTCCAAATACCATAAAATCCACTAAAACCACACATGCACATGTTCCATCGGATAGGCTAGAAATAGATTCACAAAGTTGGCTTTGCAAAACTGAATTCACAAAGTCATTCGGCAGACCACCGGTTAGTAAGTGTTCTAATGCCGAAATAGTAAGTAAGTAAGTAAGTAAGTAAGTAAGTAAGTAATAGTTAGTAAGTGTTCTACCTGCCGAAATTGAACGTCTAGACACTTTCTGTCATGGCTTCTGTCCGTGCTTCTCTAACGAGAAAAAGAGCACAATTCACCCAACCCAAAGAAGGGTGATCACTTAGTATTCTTCTTTTTAAATTTTTTTTTCAGTTTCCTTTGTTTTAAACTTCGTTTTAAATTCAAAATGACGTCTATAACAGATTAGTAGAGACGATGGCAAATTCATTGTTTCAGTTGGTATCAACTATTTTGTCAACTATAGATGGCCTGCAAAAGGCTAACGTCCTTTGAAAAAAAAAAAAAATAAATAAATAAATAAATAAATAAATAAATACATAAATATTTCGCCAACGTTCTAATTTGAAGGAAATCTGACAATGATAAACATAATTTTAAAATGGCTGTATAAATAGACACAGCATCCATTACAGGTTTAAAACGATCCTGGCACTTTTCCTGTTTTAATTCGTTGCAACTGGTTCGTCGACGTTTTAAATTTGAAGAAAATTGCACAATAGGTATAATTTCAAAATGGCATCATTTTCAAGATAGCGCCCATTACAAATTAATAATGACAATGGTACAGTCTCATTTTAAGTCGTTGCGATTACTTCGTCTATATGCATTCTAAATTTGAAGGAAATCGGTCAAAATAAGAATAACTTCAAAATGGCTACCAATTCTCAAGATAGCGCCGAATTCTGATTTAAAACGAACCGTGATACAAACCCCATTATTATTCGTTGCAACTACTTCATCTCCGTTCTAAATTTAATAAAAATTGGACGATAAGAGACATAATTCCAAATGACCATCTAATTTCAAGATAGCGCCCATTACAGGCTAACAAGACAATGACACATTCATTGTTTCAACCTGTATCAACTGCGTTCAACCTGTATCAACTGCGTATCAATTTCAAAATTGATACCTAATTTCAAGATGGCTCCCATTACAGACCAACAACGACACTGGCACTTTCATTGTTGTAATTGGTATCCACTATTTCGTCAGCGTTTTAAATTTGAAAGAAATCGGGCGATAATTACCATAATTTCAGGTTGTGCCAAATTTCAAGATTGGTTACGGTATCACAGCGACGATGGCACATTCATTGTTTCAACTGGTATCAACTATTTCACTTTCGTTTTAAATTTGAAAGATATCGGACCATAATGAACATGATTCAAAATGGCGGCCTAATTTCAAGATGACGCCCATCACAGACTAACAGCGACGATGGCACATTCATGGCTTCAGCTGATATCAACTATTTTGCTACGTTTTAAACTTGAAGGATAACGATAATAAGCATAATGGCCACCTAATTTCAAGGTGGCTACCAATTACTTACGGACAACAACCATGCCGCATTTATCAATTTAATTTTTATTAGCTATTTCTTTTTGTGTTTAAAGTTTAAAACAAGAAGGAATTTTCAAATGACAGACATATCGGGTTAGAAGCACAGCATATTCAGCAAGAGATTGTGTGACTAGCATCTACACCGAACAGAGGAAATGATGATGTAGGATTCTTATCTACACTGAGTATAAGTTGTTTTTCCTACACCAAACATTAGTAACTGCTCCTGCTACTTTTATTACTAATATGGATTAACGTTAAACAGATAGGATTTGTCAGTTTATCGAACAGCATTCAAGAATATGCACCGATTTTAGCTTTGTGTTGTTATATGCGCGTTAACAGAATTCGGTTACAGTTAGGAGAACTTGTTTTTTAATCAGCAGAATAGCACTGTTTCAGTTGGCACGTGATTGATTTTTCTAAATAACTATTGCAGTAAGGCTAAGATAATCTTGAAAAGGCTCATGCCCACTTAGAAAACTATGATATGACCGTATTCCCATGATTTTATAGTATCCGCGGCCTATCTTGAGTTCGCTTCAGAACGACACTGATAATCAATTGTATGTTTTTGGTAGCAGAGTGCCTTGTCGATATCCAAGATGGTTACAAAAACAATGGCGGCAGTCGATTAACGCCGTCCCTTCCAGGAAGACGTAGTCGCTCGTAAAACAACTGCAGGACTCAAGATAGGCCACGTACACAATAGGTGGTGTAGTTTGGCCTGTAGAGTGGCCAGACGAAATGTACATCCGGAGAAAAAGAACAAGAAGTTGTCTATTTTGCCCCTCTCTTGAACTGTGAGTTGGCTGGACCGAATTTCAAAATTTTCATACTAGTAGACACGGTTAGGTTTCAGTTTTTTTTAAAAACATTTTTCTCATATGTCGAAGTTATAAGCTGTCAAAGTTGATATTTTCACACCGAGACCCTGGACAGACAGACTCTTACTAACCCTGGCGTCAGTAGCACACGAGTGCATGGTAAATCAAAACGGATGAGATTTAAGGATCTACAGAAATTATGCAAATGACACAAGATGGAACAGTTTCATCCATCCAAGGTGATGAATGACACACACACTGGCGAAAATGACATCACATTTAAATGAAATTTAGTGACAAGACATTGTGATTAGAGCATATCTCACCAGTAGGCGCGGATACAGTGGTGGGGGGGGGGGGGGACGATGGAAGTGATCGCTCCTCCTAAAACGGAATGACACACGAGCTGATAACACTGTATTATTGTTTAAAATCACATTTACTGACTACGTAAATTTATTATGATTCCCTGTACAGACAGACGAACATTTACAAGAGCATCATAATTACCGGTTTTTTACGTTGGTTTCGTCCGTTTTCCTTGCTTTCATCCACTTTCATTTTGCTTACACTACGCGAAAACAAGAAAATGGACGAAAGCAAAATGGAAGAACGAAACCAACCCGGTAAAAATGATAATTCTTTACTCTAATGTTTCAGAACTATACATGTTTTTAAGATAACACAATATCTCGAAGACAAAAATTCACGACATGATGAATCGAACAAGTAATAAGTAATCGAATAAGAATAAAACGAATTTATTACGCCTAGGTTTTTAGTTTAAACAGGAATTTGTGGGTACAAAAAGCTTTCTTTTTCTGGCAAAAAAAAACGGCAGTGAAAAAAACAGCGTGCATTACGTAAGTTTTGCTTCTGTCTTCCCCCTTCCTCTCCCCATCCCTTAAATTTGTAAACTGGGACCACGATTGAAAAATTGTGTTTTTGACCTCATAGCTGATACGAAATCGCCCCTCGTAAAATTTCACTCTGTATCCGCTACTGCTTACCAGCCCAGATGAAAACATGTCCATGATGAAGTAATTCCTTTCTTTTGCTTACGGTTGAACCCATACTTCTCTTCCCTAATCAATCTGCATCAAAGACGTTTTTAGGTATCATCAGGTTCAGCAAAATTTTCCAATCGAAGGGAGGGTTCACGTTTCTTAACATTTTGAGGCCTTCTCATTTCCTTTTGATTGAAGCTCCTGTTCGTATACAATTACTCTTTCTCTTTCGCTTCCGGAAGCCTGAAACACCTTCTGGAAATTACTTGCAGAAACACAAGATCCTCCCTATGAGGGGGGGGGGGGGCGGGCCCTCTTTAAAGTATGTAGGTTTGTGAGTGCCCGTTTCTATCTCTCATCCCACTTGCTGGGAAACCACGCTCCAAATTTTAAAGATGATACTTTTTGCCTTGGACGTTATTGAGCTTCGACCTAGGGTTTGTTTTTCCAAAACGTGTTTGGATGTTCCTCAATCACAGCGTTAAGGGATTAAACATAATTTAAATATGAGCTATAGATTTTTCTTCACTTTCTGACGTTTATTAAACCCTTCCCTGCTAAGCGTGCTCTTAATGGACCTTTTTTTTATGTTAAGCCGGTGACACGTTTCGAAAAGACTCTTGGTTAGGTGACCAAACCTCTAACCATTCGGGCATGTTTTGCTCGATTCACTCGGTGTTCGTCCCTGCACTTAAGTCCCCCCCCCCCCCGCATCGGTATACCTCACCACAACTGAAGGTGTTAATGTATTGTATTGATTCACTCCTGCGTATTCCCATAGGGTAGCCGGGAAAACTGGGACGTCAGATTCGATCGGGGTCTTGGTGCCGGCTGTATATCTTTGGCTTCTGACAGACCTTGGTTCGATCCTGGTGATGGGAGGTTTATGGGTTTCTCCGATTGTTTCCCGCCCGTTACACGACGGTTTCCTCTGGGTACTCTGGTTTCCTCCCTCATGCAGAAAAAAAAACAACAGACGTGATGGTGGCCCACTTAAGATCTGCTGCTTGGGCCTTCAAAAAGCTCTATGATTACTCGCCAACACCTTCAGTTGGCCACATGGATAGATTATTTCCACATGTAAACATACAAAAATATGGAATGATTCCAAAATGGAAAAATGGAAAAAAATAGTTTTTGCTTATTTTGTATACATAGCTGCGTTTATCATGAAATAAATAAGGAAATAAATAAACAAATAACGTCTTAACGGTCAGCGTTTTCAAGAGGAGACCCCATCCCTCCAGCAGAAGACAATTTTGTGAAGGTTCTATTATTTGGATGACGCTTTTAGTATCACTCGACAAATTACTGTCCATATTTTCAAAAAACAAAACCGTTCCCTGAAGACACACACCAACCGCTTCATTCGAGTAGGCAATGCACGCCCAATAAAAACATGACGAATATACCGCAGTATTATCAAAATTTATTTCTGCTTATTTTGTAACGAAATTTTGACAAATATTTATGGCTTGCTTTCATGTCGTGGTACAACTCCACTCTCGCCTATCCGAACCGGGAAAAAAAAAACTTGAACATTAGAACTATTCAAAAGGTCGTTTAGAAGCCGTAACTTATTGCAAGCCTTCACTGTCTTGAAGAAATCGTGATTTGGAACAATTCTCTGTGTGAGACGACATTCAAACCATTTCCCCCCTTCTCTTCCATCCCCTTTGCTGATGACATACGCCTCTGTCGAAAGCTGAGGCCATGACTTGAGAACAATTTACGGACACGGCCCAGTTGAGACAGATTTACTGGCCCAGTCGCTGACTTCTGTTCAATTTATCACAACAGACTTTTATTCTCACAGTCGTATTTAGAGTTGCAATAGCCTACTGTTGACTAGATTGAAGCTGAAAATGTAGGCGATCTTGGGTTGTTTGTTTTCCTCGTAGCTTGAAGTGCCGACGTTAATCAGGAAATACAAACGTATAATTGTAATGACAACAAGATTTAAAACAACACTGGTGTTGCATAAAAGAAATGCATCGGTTAAGGATAGTGTATCGCCCGCCAAGATTCAACGATCACGTTAATATCTGTCAGCTAGAATTTAATCGTGAGTCGTTGACCCGGTAACAACGCTGTCTGGTCTAGCTAAATCCGACATCATTTGAGTATATCCTTGCAGTCTTATAATCCGTTTGACAATAAAATAAAGAATTCCTCTTGAGGAAATCATTTTTCAAGTCGCTTCTCAACTCACCTATTAACTGCTTTCGTTGCGAGCCGGTAGAGCTAAAGCCGCCGTTATGTTGAAATTTCAGATGATTTCTAAAGCTTATAGCTGCGAGAAGGCGAAGACGAGTCGTCGTATAAATACGCCCTCATGCCCAGATAAAATATCTATATGACATAGCGACCACTAGACACTTGCACTGCACTGTGACTGAGATTGGTGCTAATGACCTTGTTGTCGACGCACCATTAAATTACAGAGAGGCCCCATTTGCATGGATAGTTCGCATTAATCAACCTCTATTTACATCTCGACAAATATGTAATACTGTATTAAAGGGGATTGTGAGACAGTATTACATATTTGTCGAGATGTAAATAGAGGTTGATTAATGCGATCTATCCATACGCAATGGTGCCTCTGTATTTTTCATCTGCTTTTACCTACATGTAGAACGTGGAATCTATTTTGGATCTTCTAAACTGGAAATTACACGAACAACAATTTTTGCCCTACTCCTATTAGTAATAATAACAGCTTTTGTAGGATATGTATTACCTTGAGGACAGATATCCTTCTGAGGAGAATCAGTTATTACTAAGCTTCCCTATGTGAGAGGAATAATAATTGTACCATGATTATGAGGAGGCTTCGCAGTAGACAATGCCACTCTCACACAATTTTCGCTTTTCACTTTATTTTTCTATTCGTAGTAGCATTCATTGTTATTGCAACCCGGACCACTGCACTGTGACTGAGGTTGGCGCTAATGACCAAGTTGTCGACGCGCCATTAAGCCTCAATCCCCCCCCCCTCATTGTTATTTTACACCTATTAGACACACGCTAATGTGTCGCGCCAAGTTAGGCAATAATCATCACAACAAACATCACATCAATTCAGTTGTCGAGGTAGTAAACCATTGTAGCGCGACGCCATAGCGTCAGTGTCTCATATCCTGAAGCAGAGTTGAGCACATTTCAGGTACTTGGATAAAAATAATAATGCGGTACAAAAGCTTAAAATATGTGTTTAAATCAAGAGCAATGACCCACCTAACAAAAATTAACTCGTGTAGGAAAGCCAGCTAATCTGCTTTCAATGCAAAATCTGACCCTCAATAACGTTGTAAATGTGTAACTAGCTACTAGCTAGCTAATTCTAGTCCGCTCACCCCCATGTTAATTTCCATAGGGTGATTATCCATCGATACCGAGATAACGGGAAGGCTTCCAGCTATGAAATTGAACAAATGGCTGCAGCAAGATACGAACTTGGTACCTTTTATGGTTTGGAGCCATGGGGAGTAACGGGGAAGGCGTGGGATGGCGTGTAAGTACGAAAATATTGTTATAACCATTGTTAGTATTGTAAGCATCGTCTCTCATTGGAAGGCCAAAGTTTGGACAATGACAACGTGTATACTGACGTGCGTGCCTAGGCACGCACTAGTGTAGCACTATATATCTAAACAACGTTGCCAAAGAAATTCTATTCACGTCCAATTCATGAAAAATAAACCAACTGTAAAAACAAAGCAAAAGAAACAAAGCCCAAAACTGGTGAAGAGGCCACTAAGTTGAGTGTGGTTCGGCCCTTCAAAGGAGTGATATCAACACACCAAAACTAACGAAATAAAACAATTACGACAAAATTAAAACCAAGCCAGAAACTTATAAAGAGGTGACTAAGTTGAGAATGGTTCGGCCTCTAGGCAAAAGTTAGTAGCAAAGTGTTGAAAACCAATTTCTTGTTGACGTGCCACTTTATTACACATCTGCACGGTAGTGGAGTTGCGTCTAATACACAATTAAAAAAAAAAGGACTGATATCGTATCAAAAACCAAAACTGGAAAAGGGGCCACCAAGTTCCGAATGGTTCGGCCCTTCAAAGGAGTGATATCAATACACCAAAAGTTTCGCCAATCTAATCGCACCGAATAATACTATGGACATTAAATGAAAACCTGAACATTGCTACCGACATTTAACCTTCGAACTATTAAGCGGTGCGATTAACTTGGCGAATGTTTTGGTGTGTTGATATCACTCCTTTGAAGGGCCGAACCATTCGGAACTTGGCGGCCCCTTTTACCAGTTTTGGTTTTTGATATGATTATTTTTACATCAAATAGGCTCAAATAATCCATTAGGCATGAAAATGAACATTTTCGAAATTACGTTTCACCCATATTTCTCAGTAAAAGACTCATTAAGATTCCTTAGTTGTTGTTATATTCATTATTAAAGAATCATTATTCTCCCCTTATGATTTAGGAGATGTAGAAAATTTCATTAAAGGCAAACCCTCTAGTAATTCCCGTTCACATTCAACCAGAATGATTCTTCTTATTTGCTTAAGCAATTTTATGCTCAATCCCTGATGAATTAGGTGGAGTAGTCGCCCTCATGTTCTCAATCTTAATTTTGCTAACTAGAACGAAAAAGATCATCAAACACATTATACTTCATCTCTAAATCAATCTTTTGACTACTAGTAAGAAATGTATTATTACTGACTAAAATTGGGGTACGCCCTATAGAACCTCCTTATGAAGAAATTGGCCAGATCTTAACAATTACGTATTTCATAATATATGTTTCACTTCCAATAAATAATATCTAAAATAATGGATAAAATCAAATAATTTCTTACGTCCAAATGGCGTCTTGAAAATACTAGAAAGAGGTTAATTTCCTCTAGAAATTTATATTAATATTAAAATACCATAAACATAGTTTAAAACAAACGGCAAAAGACTTTTCCAGGCCAAATACATAAACTTATCATATCGAAAACGAGGAAGAAGCCCCCCGAATTCAAATAAATAAAAATAGGCACTAGGGCAATTTTTTAACCCTAGTAAAAAATCCCTCCCCCCCCACTCAAACAACAAAAATAATGTTTAGTGTCTAGTAAACAAGACACTAAAATATTCAGCTATAAAAATCAGTGCAAAACCACCCCCACAACATTCTACATTAAACCCAGTAACAAGCTCAGACTCGCCCTCAGCAAAATCAAAGGGGGTTAGATTAGTCTCGGTGAGAATAATCAAAATTCAAATGAAAGATAAAGGCAAAAATAAAGTAATTATTTAAAAATATTGCTGTCACTCCAATAATACCAATTAAATCATAAGAAAAATACACATTATTACCATAATAACCAACATTGCTAAACAACTTCATAAGAAATTGTCTGAGCAACAGAATGAAGGTCCCCTAATAATAATATTGGCTCTTTCCTTTAATAATTCATAG
The DNA here is from genome assembly GCA_023313725.1 of Lithobius niger. Lineage (NCBI taxonomy): Eukaryota > Metazoa > Arthropoda > Chilopoda > Lithobiomorpha > Lithobiidae > Lithobius > Lithobius niger. The sequence continues at coordinate 598,224 of JAHWFP010040871.1, forward strand.
GCAGTATTTTAATCAAAATCGTACCATTGTCTAATCTTGAACGAGCGTATAGCCCTATTAAATATAAACACCAACGAATTTGATGACACAGCTATTATTCCGTGAAAATCAAGTCGTTTTTAAAATTCGGTTTAAGTTGATCCACGTTGAAGCTTAAAATTGTGCATCATATGCTGAACCAGAGCCCAAATATTGTATACTACTCCTGGTTCCTAACAGATACGCTTCATGAGCTTCTGGTAAAACATATGGGGTTGCTTGCGACATTTTTGTAAGGTTTCCTCAAACTTTTTGATCAGCAAAAGGTTATCTACCAAATCTTTTCCTTTGTATCGAACTCAAAGGGACTCCACGGCAATAAATCTGCGGTTTCCCAAGGCCTTGTTAACATTCGTTTTAAACTTTTAAGCTAATCAAATTCATTGGTCTTAGAGGTCTTCCCTTGAGCACACACGGTTGGTCGGGTCGTTGGCGCTTTCCTCCTTTTTGATTACTTTCGCTGCCAAGCCTCATTCTTCTCCTCTGAGCTCAACCCTTTGAGAGTTTTGGATGGGGGAATCTTAGAAAGAGTGTGAGAGAGAGAGCAACCCAGGCAGACGACAGGGAGGAAGGAAAGTGGCTGCTGGTTAGCAACACTCAGGTTCCAACCACACTCTTGCAATGCACTGAAAACTTCAATTCACGACCAATAAAATAACACCTGGCAAAAATAACTGGATGTGTCCAATTCATTTTGTCTCTGGTTGTTACCCACTCCTTTGGTCATTGTCCTTGTCTAAGTACGCGATTCAGGGTTTTAGTGTTGCTAACTCGTTTTCACTGACGGTGTGAGACGGGCTATCGATTGGCCCGAAGACATACATGACATGCCATGGCCTTGGTGTTGGAGCCTTCCGTCGAGTAGTAGGGGAGCTTCGTTACGGAAGAGGCAAAGGAGCACCGACCGACCTAGAGTATTGATCCAAGGGTAGGGAGGGAAGGAGGATGGGGAAGGGACCATCCCGTCTGCCCACACCCCATTGTTGCCGTCTGTTTTCGCTGCCGCCGCGAAAATGATGCTTCTAATAGACGTTTTATCAAGAAATGACGCAGCACCCGTTCCATCAAGAAACCATTATCCAGGATGGATCAAGTTTCGCTGTACGATGTACACGTGTTTTGTTACCAACGTCAATAATCAGGTGATCATAACTCAGGAAGAATAGCGGGACGTCAAAACGGCCGTCGGACACCAGCCGAAAACCGGTGAAGCAGCCATGGAGGGAGGGGGGAGGTGAAGAGGCAAGGTTTAGCCTGCCATGTTACAAAGAAACCTTTCTGAAAGGAGCACCTTCCTTGTATTTGTACAGACGAGCTGGTGATGGCGAGAAAACTCGGCGAACAAATAACAAAAATAATAATAAAAAAATAAACATAAAGAAAACTATTGTGTCCTGCGCGGTGCTGCTGCTGTTGTGGCTTTGGGCACATAACATTTCCTGTTGTTGCTCGACTGCCGACATGGAGATTTTCGCGGCAGCAAGCAAAAGTGAATAAGATTTCAGCCGCAAGCAGCTTGCAGGCAATTATCCTAGCAAAACATTTTTATCAGATTAACACGCGGATTCCCGGATGCAGTGTCCAATTATCAACAGCAAGAAGTTAAGAACAGCTGCGAGTAAAAGTTTAACAGTATGGTTGATAACAAGTTGTGCACCGTAACCAACACACTCCATCAGTGTTGCACGGCAAACTTTCAAAATAAAGTAAGTGAAAATTTTATTTTTGAGGAGTTAAAGGTGAAGTATTCTTTTAGAAACAAGTGCTGAATCGTCACTTGCAAAGACTTGATGATTTGAAGTGCTTTTTTGGAGGCAACAAGCCTTTCCAACGTTTATGTATTCTTACAGGACAGAAAACCAAATGGCCTCGTTGATTCAACCCAACACTCAAGCAGTCTGATATACTAGTTGAAAAGGCAACGGAAATATGTTTGCATCTGTATTTGTGTGTGTGTATTCACTGGAGATAGGTTTGTTATTGTTTGTATAGTTTGCTCCACATTATGTTTGCAGGAAACTAACTGCACGAAGCCACGTTTCTTTGCACTACGAGTGCAAAAAAAAACAGGTAAAGATCCCACCCGTATTCTTACAGTAACTGTAGAGTCTACATGTGCGATATCCACATGTTTTTGCATTCGTAGTGCAAGGAAACGTGGCATCACACAGTCAGTTTCCTGTAAACATAATGTGGAACAAACTATAGCAGAACGTATGCATTTGTTATCACATACTTTGAAAATGAAGCAATCCATATGGCAGAGAGAATTACACTGTGCGATAATGCAATGTGCTTTCCTTGGATCTTGACCCATAACATGTGTTTCAACGTGCAATGGATTCTCGGCTTCTTAGATTGGATTCTTACATTAACAGCAGCACATTATGCTTACGTTGTGTGGGATTTAGCAGACCCCACACCACACAAATCGTTACAATGTGTCTGCACGGTTTGCCTACATTTAATAAAAAATATAAAAATGTATCAAATGCTATTATTATGTAGGGATGATGGCTAACCAATGAGAGGATGTGACCTTTTGAGGCACGTGTCGAATAAAAACGTGTGTGTTTGTTTCTGTGCGTGTGTTTGTGTGTTTGTCTGTTTGGGACACGACCACGTGCACAATTTTGGTCTGAATTGTTGTTGAAATTTAATGAAAAGGTGGTTTATGGTACATGAAATGCACGAGTTTGAGCCTGATGAATGAAGAATGGAAGGATATGAAAGGGAGGGCAGGCCAACACATTGGTTATTTGCGCCATACTAAGAAAATTATGGCCTTATTTGGCCAACAAAACGAAACACAGCTGAAGAGCTACAACAAATTCCCAGTAGAAAACTTGCCAAAGGCAATCAAAAGAGGTGAAAAGTGAGATGCATTGAGCATCTAAAGAGCCACAGAAAAATGAAGTAGAAGTTTCGGCTGAAGAGCCACAGAAAACATTGCAGAAGAGGCGGCTGAAAAGC